>CBVK0101429397.1:0-24753 GCA_900067695.1 Picea abies
ATGCATCAAAAGAGATATTATGAACCTTAATGCTAAAGATGAATTAAAAATAATATATCTAGGGATATGATAGGAATATCCAATATTTTGTTAAATAAAAAACCCTTAGGGTATGATAACACCATACAATAATCCTTTTATGATAAAATCATGTTCATGTTCCTCATCAAGGGGGAAACCTTCAAATGAAAAATGATCCAATATAATAATAACTACTTGACATCTTATCACATAACAAACCACCTCTGTAAATAGCTTCTATCTACCAAAAACCCTAACCACCAGTGCCCCCTACATTGATGACTATGCCATATTACATATATTAAATGTGAACTAACCAGTGGTCCTTATTTAACACAATTAACATAGTGGACACTGTTCACATTACATTAAATTTCCACCACACATATCCTATCATTAACTCTAATTCACCCTTAGGCCCCGATTACATCTCCAGGGAAGTCTTTCCATTTCACCCCCCTTTGAAAAATCATTGCCTTCGAACACTTACACTTATGAAACACATGCATAATCTAGGACCATATATAGGTTCTACCTCAAATTCTTACAATGAATAATTCCATGAAGTTCATCCATAAGCCAGGGTCCCATGTGCAAGTGCTTACACTGACTCCCGAATGATGACATATGCAATTGAGGAATTGTTGAATGCTTAGTTGAAGTGTCTCACCATGGGAATATGGATCCAAATATAGTTTCACCCAAATACTAGGACCATTTATAGAAAACATTTCATCCACATAGCAACAAAAGGTTGGTTGTGGGTTCTATAGGCGGAAAATTGCCATTGGAAAATATTAAAACTGAAATCTTGTAGTCATAACTTACTCATGACTTCCCTCAATAATTTTCACTTTATATGGGGGAGTATGTTCATAAAAGAGAACATGAAAGTAGTTGCCTTCATATAAGTGAAAAATATCCATATACCATTCTTCACAAACTTATTTTTAATCATACCATGCAAACAATTCTCTGATATATTCTTCGGTACATCCCATTGTGGTGATAAATTGAGTCAATTTCATTGTTGTTTTCATCCTATGGTTCCATTAGGGTTTTGAGGCCACAACTTGAAACAATTGTAACTTCCATGATACTTCTCAAAATTATTATTATGAATTGAATTCAGAAATGGAACAAGCACTCCACTTCTATTTCCACTAGTGTGACTATAATACGATTCATAAACATAGAGATAATCGTGCCGTGCCACAAGAATTTCCCACGAGAGTTTTGAAGCAATAATTTGAAATAATTGTAACTTCCATGATACCTCTTAGAATATATATTATGTCTCCAATTCAAAAATGACATGGCCATTCTACTTTAAAAGGCATTGGCGCTGCTACAATTTGGTTCCTAGACATAGAGAAAATTATAGCTATTAGGTTGCAACGAAAAGTGATTATAATGACCATGATATTTTTCAAAATTTCTATTATAACCCCAATCTAGAAATGATCACCATACATAGCCTATCATTAACTTTAATTGGCTCTTATTCCCCCATTACAACACTAGTACAACATTGTTATAAGAGTTAAGGACAATGCTTCTTGAAGGAAGATGGAATAATGTGATCCTCCCTAGAGATGTAATACAGGCTTAAGGGCCCATTAGAGTTAATGGTAGGATATTTATGGTGGCCAATTAATGTCATGTGGAATAGGTCCATTATGTTAATTATTGAATAAGGCCCAATAGGTAGTTAGAGTGTGTACTCAATAATGTAATGTCCTCATTAAAGAAGTCCCGCTAGGTAGTTGCTACGTGTATTAAAAAATGTAAGTTAGCCTCATTAAAGAAGGCCCTATAGGTAGTTATGGTTAGGATTTGATAGAAGCTATTTACTGAGGTACAAAACTATGTAATGTATTGCAAGTAGTTATGAATGTATTTGAACATTGCTCATTTGGAGGTTGCTTCTTTGAAGAGGTATGTGAATAGGATTTTATCCTTCCATGAAAGGATTATTGTATGGTGTTACTCCACCTTAAATATTTTGGATTAGTAAAATATTGGATCTTTCTTAGCATATTCATAGATATATTGTCTTTTATTAATCTTCAACAAATACCATAACAAGATAAATCCCTATTATCTAAGGGAAAATGGAAATTTGAGAGTATAGACAAAGTTTCAGTCTTAACAAAGGTGTGTGATCTCCAATGTTATGAATGAGTCTACCAACATCATTCTTCTGTTTGGGATTATTGAGCAACATGTAAGAAGTGGTCGAGGAAGACACTCTTTTGACTAACTTTTGGCAAGGAAGACATAATACTAATCAAGTATTGTGTATCTCAATAAAGATTATTATTGTAGAAAGGATACAACCATAGGAGTCTTACAAGGACCAATTGGAAGCCTTGAAGAGACTCAATGAAGATTGGTTGTGGACCGTGTTTTAGTAGGAAATGGATAAGAAATCCATGAAATGGTACCATGATAGTAGGCTAAAAAAACATGAATCTGAAGAAGGGAAATTGGTACTATTATATGTTAGTCAAGGTTGAGAAGCTTACTAGGGATGTTTGGGTCCATACACTTTGACTAATCTCAAAGAGAATGGTTCTATTGCGTTGAAGAATAAAATGTATTCCTTACATTAGTCAGGTGAACAATTTACATTGAATTTTGTTTTATGATCAAATACCTATGGTCAAGAAAGTATCATGATATTTTGAACAATGACGTAGTTCCAAAGAGGTTGATGAGAGAAGCTCAACTAGACTAGTCGAAGAATGGGGTTGGGTTAGAGAAACTAAGGTATGTACCAATATGCATTTCAAATTTATTTGGTGTAAAACAACTATAGTGCTCAAATCGGTAGTCACCCATCCGATGACCTGGAAAAAGGGGCTAGCTATCAACATATAAAAATAATATGTCGCATTATGTGGTTGTCATCATTTTATTGTGTCTAAAAGAATGACCAAATACCAATTGTAAAAGTTTCCATATGTAGGAGCCAACTAGTGCAAGTAAATACCACCACCTAACCTTGAGTCTAGAAGAGCCATTATATATAACTTGAAAAATCAAGATAATGTTGGATCATGTAGTGAAATATAAGTGGAGTTATATCCTACTCAATTGGATGATGCACTAGGATATAGAGTAGGGTTGGAAAAGGTTTGCATTGGAAGGGTTGACACACCTAAACATATTCCTGATATACCTTCAATCTATAAACAATCACATAAGAGATCAACCAAATATGGACATGTGAGCACTAATTGGTGATTAAGCCCAAGAAAATATAGATGTGAATGAAAAGTATTAGGCTTTCCATGTCACAATAGTTAAGCATAATTTATTTTCTTTCAACACTATGAAGGATGAAATCAACATATATTATGGCTCTCACTTACAACTATATACTTCATTTAATACACCATAGTATTTCCTTATAATAATTCAATGAGAACAATTGCTCATTATAATTTTGAGCAATCTCAAGGGGGAAGACAAGATGCAAACTAGTGACTTTTGCTAGGGCACACAAGTAGGGATTGTCACAAGAGTTGTGGATCAAAGAAAGGAAATCTATATGCATATAATATTAGTAACATTTAAACATGGGCATATTTGACATAAAGAATGGCGCTGACAATGAAAAATGGTACATAGCTATCATTGGAAAGAAAAAACAAGGTCAATAATATAACCTATTATGTATGGAATATATTAGGCAGGTTGTGTATCCAATATGGCCATTATTTCTAACATGATATATGAGGTTGTGGAATTCTATGTACCAAAGAGGTGAGTGATAGTGGATGTCAAGGCTAAGGTGACAATTTCGATTGATATATCCACCCTTTGTCAAGTATTCAAAATTCCTTAAAACAAGAGGAATATATGGTCTTATATTAAAGCAAGAGGAAACTTCTTAAAACACCATCTTAGTAGGTGGGAGATTATTGAACATGTCTAAGATGATTAGGTGGTTGAGCACTTGTGGAACAATAGGTGTAAGGATATGGTTAGGTCACTCAACCAGATATTTGTCCATATTGATGTAGCGACATGACCCAAGGAATGGGTCCATATATTCTCTAGCATATGTGGATCATCGACCAATATAGATTTGGTCACAATAATTGAACAACAACTACACCTTCAATTGGTGAAATTTAATCAAGAACTCGTGACTAATTTTTTCATGTACAATTTTTTTGTTGTTGGGTCATTAGCGTAATTTTGAGGTAAAATGAGCCAAAACAAAATGTACTATGAAAATAAACTTTAAAAGAACCAATAGGGATCGAGATGACGATGTCAACCATAAGGGTAAATATGTTTGGAGGGAAAGTAATACAAATACATTTTTTAATCATATTTTTAATTTATCTCCTTATAGGTTTACTCAAACTTAAAGTGCAGACACTCATTGGATGTATAATTAAATTTTCATAGAAAGAGTACCCACTATGCATACTTTTGATAGATCGATAGTGATATAAACTAGAAATATAAGAAAAAAATTGTTTCTTTCACATTCTTTTAATGTATTTTCAGTTTATTTCACTGTGAGTCTATCAAACGTTTGCAGAGTGGGTACTCGCTAGATGCATAATTTAAATTTTCATCCAATGAGTTCCTACACTTGAAATTTGAGTAAACATAAGGATATAAGTCAAACATATGATTAAAAAAGTAGTTTTCTTTCTTTCCTTTTGAAAATTCACAACACTTATTTCATTATTTTAACTATTATTTTCCTTAGGAGGCCCATTTTAGACCTCAAATTTTTCCTAATATAAGAAACCTTCTTTTCACTAGTCAATATCCAAAGAAAACTCAGGGATGAATTTCTACCAGTGCCTTATAGGTACCCTATAATGTGTGCAAGGAGAAACCACCCCAATTATCGAGGGTTGATGATGAATTTGTTGTATGGTGCTTGAAATTCAAGACAAATATCCCAATATTGAAAAGGATCACCATAATGTTACATCAAGCAACTTGTGAAACAAAAGGAGCCTCACCAAGAAGAAGCAAGGCACCTACCACTGTCTGTTTTTCTTGTTGAAATAGTACAAGTGGATGAAACCAAATAATGCATAGATACCAAGGAGAAAAGACATGCCACTCAAGTGAGGGACAATACTAAGGGAACTAAAGTAATCCCCCTCCAGCCAACAAAAATAAAAAATAAAAAAATCAAGCCAATATGTAATACCCCAATATTAAACCTAGACAAGATGTGACCAAATGCTATTTTTTGGTTGTTTTGATGGGTGTTGAGACTTGAGGGATAAGTCTAATGGTCATCATGTTTGTGATGTTTTAATATGTTCCTAGTGACCATGTGGTTAGACATGACCATGGTGCACTTTATATTATGTTGAAGACTATGCAAAAAGAAATATTAATAAAGTAAATCTATGAATGGGTTATAAGGGACACATAGGGGACTATAAAACCATGACATGAGAAAGACAAGGGTTCTAGTGATTAAATGTTTATCACAAGGTTTCTTATGACAATTTTTCTTATATTACCACCTTTCTTTACCAAAAGTGCCTAACATGTTCACACCCCAACAACATGTTGTCTCATGCAAGCCTAAGGTATATCAATTCCAGTTTCATGCATGCAAATTTATCCCCTTCCTCATTCCTTCTTGTTCATGAATCTCTTTCCTAATTCACGTGTTGATGTTTTCTACTAATAACCTTAGAGAAATAAGAATGGAATCTATGGTTGAACCTATGAGTGACAATAATTAACCATAACTAAGACCATAATATTGATATAGGAGCCTTGAGAGTAATCAACATAATTGAATTTCCTTTGCCTGCACTGAGGGAGTAGAGGGTATGGATTTCCTAAGGGACTACATATCATAGAAGGGGAATTCTATACCTTTTGTTGTGTATGTACGCGAGGAAAGGAATTCATGGCTAATTGAAGGTTGAGTGTGTGCTTGGAGTGAAAATCCACTAAGTGAGATCGTGGTAGATATATAGATATAGAACTTGAGCTCTTCTTTGCTTCCTTATGGTTTCATAGTCCTAACTTGAGGGTGGAAATCCCATAAGATTGCTTAGGATTAGGAGGAAAATCACCTATATGAAAATATTTTGGTAGTGAAACTATTGGAAAAGATAAGTGTTTATCTCATTTCTTGAATGAATGTTTTCCATTTGATATTCATATTTGGAATACCTTATTTATGTTTCTAATTCTATTATCAAATCCATTTAATATGTACTTTTCTTAATGAATTGTATAAAATTTATGCTCATAAATAATCTCTATGGTTTCCTTACATTTATTTATTAAATATTTTCATGCATGTTTACAATTCGACAATAATTTTCATGAGCATTTGTTGGATGCCCTTGATAGACATATGTTGATGTTAATGGTAAATCCAAGAACAAATTTTGGATTTGGAAGTACATTAATGGTCAATTAATGGTAAATCCAAGAACAAATTTTGGATTTGGAAGTACATTAATGGTCAAGGGAGACATCTGAGTACATTAGATAGTCAAATGCCCAAAATAATGATAAGTCAATCACCATAGAGTCCTCAAAAGAAGAGACAATATAATGTGTTCCCAATCATTGTTGAGAATGTGATTGAAGTCAGGAGCACACCATAACAAGTTGTAGGAACCAATAGTTCCAAGAAGAAACCAACCATGAAGGGGGGAAGAGGACCTACCATCATTACCATAACTATAGATAAATTAGTCAACCTTGAGCTAAGATTGATAGATATGGAATAGGATAAGTTGGAAGCCATTATAGTGAAATCCTATCAATGGGATGACATATAGGAAACAACAAAGAGACACAAATATTGACCAATTTTCAGAACTCAAAATCAAGTTTGAAACTAAATAGAAAGACCACATCCAAGACACATGGAACAAACACCAAAAGTAAAAAAAAAAGCAAGAAACAACAACCAAAACAAGGAAAAATGAAATAAAAAAAGAAGCACATGACATATGAAACTATGAAGAGAAAATATGTCAATGAGTATATAGTGGTATATGAAGTCACAAAGAGAAAATATGTTAATGAGAAACAAGAAACATATAAAGTCACGAAGAAGAAAGCTTTTGTTGAGTACTAAGAATAAGATGAAGCCACAAAACAACTAAAGGATGATCAACACGTGACTAATGAGATTGAAAATAATGTTGAAGTAGAAAGAACAATAATTAAGGAAACTGTGAAGAAGAAGGTTGTTGTTTAACAACGAGGAGTCAAGGAAACCAAAATAGCCAACTAGGAATAAAAAAGATAGGAAGAAGCTATAAAGGATTTGATAGGTATTATCGTATCACATTATTATTTGTATTGTAGGAGGTTATTATTATTGGTTTGGTGTGACAAATCCTTTTCTTTTTGTTTTGTATTCTCATGGAGTAGTTGAGATTCTATCTCAACTATACCTATTATCGTAATTAGTTTCTAGTTTCTAGGATATTGTTGATAATTTATCTCCTAGTTTTTTAGGTAGTATCCTTGATTTAAATATATATAAGCATGCTCTTTGTTCAATGAAAATCAATCAGAGATTGTATTTTTCACTTCAATGTAGAAGTTTTCTCATGAGCGGGATATCCCACTCATGAGTAGATTTCTACACCGAAGTGTGAAATACAATCCAAATGATTTTCATTGAACAAAGAACATGATTATATAGCTTTACATCAAGTGCAATATCTCAAAAAAATAGGAGATAAATTCTCAACAAGCTCGAAGAAACCAAAAACTAATTACAATAATAGGTATTATTGAGATAGGATCTCAACTACTCCATGAGCATAGGAAACAAAAAAAAAGATTCATCATACCGAACCAATAATAATAATCTCCTACAATACTATTAATAATGTGATATGCTAAGTACATATTCTAATACCTATCATGCTTGGTAGAGAAGACAAGAGGCACTATGATATACGGAGCAACAGAAGGGAGAGGAAGGAACTTTCGTTGTCAAGGAAGGAGAAGGCCCTTAAGGGGCCTAACTAAAAACATGAAAATATTTATTGGAATTTACCAATGATAAGTTCGATTGAATCAATGAATCAAAGTAAGAAAAATAACATTAAAAACCCCAAAAAAGGAATAGGAGGAGATTCATAATATTGAAGTGATGATTGACCAATTATATAGAAAATAGACTTCACAATAACATAGATATAGGGAAAACTAGTGAAGGTAGGAAAGAACCAATATAACCATGAAGGAAAAGGTGAAAACAACTGGAATAAAAACTAGGTCCACACAAATGGAGACAAGGAATAAAAGGAGACACAAAAAAAAATAATGGGTATGACAACCAATTGAAATAAAACACTTATAAGTAGCTAAGTGAAATAACTATCCCTATAACCTCCTCTAGGTTGGGGCAAATCAACACCAAGAACCTTAGTGACCTCTTGGAAATATTTGAACTTGACAATGTTTAAGTTTGTTTTCTTGGCAAGAGAAAGGTAGAAATAGCCTACTTATATGAGGAAGTCCAAGAAGAGGATATTGTGGTGAAAGTGATAGTTTCTTAACTAGAAGGAAAAATGATTAAGCCTGGGGATATTGATCACGTGGAAATCATGTTTGATTCAAAGAAAAAAATGCTAGAGACCATAATCATAGTTCCAATGGCATCGAATAAGCTAAATTTTTTGACAGGCATAAATATTTTGCAACCATAAAAGTGGTCACCCAATTGTAAAAGAAGATGGCTCGATGATACTTTGATGCCTTTAAGAAAATGCTCAATATCACATTTGATGAAAATCAAATAAGTTGTGAAAAAATTCAAGATAATTAAAAAAATGGAATATGTTATTGTATCCATTATACAAGGCACAATGGAAGCCATACTAAAGGCACAATGGATTCTAGATAGATACTCACAGGATAAAGAGGTTATACTAAGACTTTAGATGATAAGTAGAAGAGCATACTAACCATCCAAATACCATAATAGGTCTATCAGACAATAACCAAGGAAATATAGGTCTATAGGTCTATATTAGAGAAAAATGAAATTACTATTCTTTGGAAGCCTCCAAGTACCGAGGAAATATAATTAGCATAATTTATTGTTTCAACCCAAAACTATGGGGATAATATTTTATGTTTAACCATTGTAGCATCTTGATCTAACAATCCTATCCATGGGATGCCCCCCCCACCCGATAAATGCCTAATATAACCAAATTTCAAGCCTCCCAGGAGGGAGCATAATCCAATAAAATGCATGTGGAGGTGAAAAAATTAAAATGCAAAGGAAAAAACAAGCACATTCACACACAACATGCAATTTTTATAACATAAACAAACATAAATTTTCCATATTCTTAGACAATGATAAGGCATGTATATTTTAACTAAAGAAGGTCCAAGAGATTGGATATCTAAGAGTTATTTTCCACCCAACCATAGTAGATACCAAACCCAAGTTGGGCTATGAGGCCACCAAGGTGAAGAAAACTACTACAAGCTTCTCTCTCTCTTTATCTCTCATCCCAAGCCATTTTTTCTCATGCTCAATTAATCTACTTACCATAAAGCATTACAATCATCTCATTCAACCATTAATATCCAAGGAAGTCTCTTCCACTGCCCCACACAACACAAGGAAGGGATTCTTTCTCTCTATGCAATAGTCCCTTAGAGTACCCTTCCCTTGCAATGCACTCCAATGTGTGCAGAAAGAGGCCAACTTATTGTATGCTTTTAGATATTTTCCTACTAAACAGATTCTTGTCTCTCAAGCATTCAAGAGTATAAATGCACAATGGGTGAAGATTTCATAATTTTCCCAACCTCTATGTTCACCTACAACCATCATTTTTTCCTATAAAATTTATAATTTTCTCTGAATGGTGTTGATTACAGTCAAATTTTCAGATTTCTAATGGATAGACAAAAAACTTAGCATGAACAAAGTGAAAGTATGAATGTGGGAGAGTGTTGGAAATAATTCCTTAGTCATTGGAAGGAGAGGATTGGTGAAAATATGGCCGATATTACTTATTATAAATTTTAGGAATGTAGGACTCTTACAATTCCCATAGTGATGGTATTTAACCCCATGCTTCCATAACTACATGAGAGGACCTTTCCAACAACCTCTCACATGCATTCAATGATTTGTTTTAATAATTAAAAGGAGTTGGGCGACTTCATTTAAATCACATGGTGGAAAAAGAGATGAGTTATAAGGATGACACTTGGAAAATGAGGTTTTACTCGCCCACAACCCCCCTTTCCTCTTCCCCTCTAGTGGAATCAAATTCCCTCTGATTCTCTACATAGTCATCTTGGACCATTTTATTACATTCCACACTAATATTTACATTATCTTGATTCTATCATGGAAATCCTAACACATGGTTCAAATGTGTATACTTACATCATACATACCTAGCCATTCACTAGTCAGATCTTGGCCTTGATATCTACACTAGGATTCAAGCAATAGTTGCATATTTACAACAATTACTTAGTTTGAGATAATATGTGCAAGGGGTAAAAATTTGGGTATTACATTCCCCTTCCCTTTGGAATAGCACCGATATTGGTGATTCCCAAAATTTAGGACAAAAATGATTATGCCTTCTCATGGCATCCTCTATCTCCCATGTAGCCTTATTAGGACCAAAGTGCTTCCATTGCACCTTTAATTATTTGATGGCTTCGTTCTAGAGAAATGTTAATTTCCCATCGAGGATGTATAGTGGCTCTATTTGGAACTCTCCCTTTGGTTCCACCTGGATCGAATCCCATTCAATCACATGGTTAGGATCATGTACACATTTCTTAAGCAAAGAAACATGGAAAACATCATGATCTTTAGCATTAGTACACAGTGCCATTTTATATGTAACTAGCCCTATCCTATCAAGCACTTCAAATGGACAACAATATCTTGGTGCCAGCTTGGTCCAAATTCCAAGATTCAAGGAACTATTCCTTGGTCTCACTTGGAGGTAAACATGATCCCCAAATCAAAAATCATTATAAACCCTATTTGTATCTACATAGATTGCATTCTTGTCTTGGACTGCCTTCAAATTCTACTCAAATTTAGAAACTTCGTTCTCCATTTCCTTAAGAATCTTCGACCAATGAATAATTCTATTCATTGGATTATCCCAACTCATTGGTGTATTGCATTGTTTCCATAGAGAGATTCAAATGGAATCATTTTCAATGATGCTTGATGCCCATTGTTATATGCAAACTCCACTAAATGTAGATAATCCTTTCATTTGGATGGTTTGTTCATCACATACATGCAAAGTATTTCTTCAATCACTTGATTTACTCTTTTAATATGTCCATATATCTTTGGATGATAATAAATGCTAAAATTCAACTAGATACCCAAATATGCAAAGATACTTTTCGAAAAGTTATATGTAAACTTTGTATCCTTGACCAATACAATTGCTCAATTGCTTTGGGTAACCCACACAACGTAAATATTTCCCTCATGAATACCCTTACAATATCATTGGTATTATGAGTGGATTTAACACAAATAAAATGTTCTTCTTTGGACAATTTATCCACCACAGCCATAATAGAATCACATTGTCTTTTTATAGTTGGAAACCTCATAATAAGATCCATAATCATTACCTCCCATTTCCATTCTATAATTGGAAATGGTTGCAATAAACTGGATGGATATTGATGTTCGACCTTAAATTGTTCACATTTCATACATCCAACAATGTATTCGACAACATCCTTTTCATCAAAGGTATTAAATACTTTTTAAAATGATATTCAAATGTATATTTTTACCTAAAGCAACATTGTTGCATTAGATGATAAAATTTCGACTCCGACAAACTCTGGCGGGGGTTCCAGGCACGGGTTTATGGTTACAATTTAAGAAACATACAACATGGTGACTAGAGGAGGAGGGAACGAGTCTCCCTCCTATAAGAAGGTAGTGGTGGACATAGGGAAACACACACACAACGTGGGGTTTAAGGATCCCCTGATAGGTACATCGGGATCAGGGACAACGTACAATAAAGAGGATAACCAAGGGAAAAAATACCGAGTGGGGAAGGAGGCCAGGGAGGCCTGGAGTAACACGCCAGAAACGACAAACCCTAGTGGGGTAGGTGGGAACAATCCATGCGGGACAAAAACAACGTTAATCCCAAAAGTTATCCTAGAAGACCCCCAAACCCAACTCTTCTAGGATCAGATGAAGATGCATGCCCTAATATGTAAGTTTATGGGTCTATGGCCCACAGAAAAGACCCTGTGCAGCTGGATAAAATATCAATGGAAATCGAGTGGAGAAGTTGACCTCCACCTGGGATCAAAAGGATTTTTTACAGTAGTTTTTATGAACTTAGAAGACAGAGATAAAATCTTTGAGGGGGGTCCATATTTTCATGCCTCAACAGGACTGTACATGCGACCGTGGAAGGAAAATTTCTCCCCAGAAAAGGAGACTTTTAAAAATGTACCAGTCTGGCTTAGGCCTTACTTCCTACCTCTAGATTACTAGTTGCCTTCCACCTTCAAAGCCATAGGGAACAAGGTGGGGAAATATGTCAAGCTGTCAGAAGCAACATTTAAAGGGAAGTATACATCCTATGCGAGGATCTGTATAGAGATGGATGTCTCGGGGGCTCTCCCGAAAGAAATTAGTCTGGATTTCAGGGATGAGGAATGGATCCAAAGCATAGACTATGAGAAGATCCTATTTCGATGTAGAAGGTGTCATGAACATGGTCACCTACTAAGAGAATGCCCTTTAAAAAAAATCTCGGAACATGAAAACACTAAACAACAACAGGACGAGGACATATTTATTAGGCTAAACAATAAAGGCAAGGTAAATAAGAGACAAGGCGAGTCCCCCACAATGATTAACCCAAAAACAAGGAATATAGTAGAAGGAAGGGGAAATCTAAAACAGGGGGAAGAAGAGGAAAATAAAAGGCCACAAGCAAGGGAGAGAAATGAATAGGAGACCAATGAGAACAAAAAAAACCAAATCTCCAAAGGAGAGCATGAACACACCGAAAGTACAATGGAAGAAGGAGGCGGAGACACAAATACCCCAATGCAGGAGGTAGACGACGACTCAGAAATGGCACCAAGCGAGGTATGAACAAAAGACCCAGACCTCAGAGACATAGTGGAAAGGGAAGGGATAGACCTCTTAAACATACTGGAACAATGGAAAAAGAAGGGAGTCGACAATATACCATAGATCAACTGGATTCCATCCAATACCTATTACTTTTTAGGGATGAGGCAAAAACCAGAGGAATCAAGCACATGCGTGACGAAATAGGAAACTTCGGTATCAAAACAAACGATGGGCAACCACAACAATCACCAAAACATGCAAGACAAATGAAAGGGAGTAAATCAAACATCGTAGCCCTACAAGAATTAGGAGCACTGCTAATAAATTTAGGTAATATAAAAAATATCTTTCCTAACTCCCCCCCACATGTTTAAATGAAGGTTATTACTTGGAATATAAGGGGCCTGAACAACCCTAGAAAACAACGAATCCTTAAAAATATATTGAAGATGGAACAACCTGATATATGCTTCATACAAGAAACAAAATGTAATATGGACATAATGGAAATAATAAGTAAGAAGCACTAGAATAAGTACAAGTTTCTGACTGTAGAGAGTCAAAACATGGCAGGAGGCATACTCACTCTCTGGAACCCACAATCGGTGAATCTACTCTCTGCTGAAGCCACTAGGCACACGTTATTTGTAAAAATGCAAGTGATAGGGAACATAGAGGAGGTCTTATGCACAAATGTATATGGACCTCAGGTATTGGAGGATAAAAGAAGAATGCTCCTAGACCTAGAAAATATAAGGAGCGGAACTATAACCTTCATTGGATTCTGGCTAGGGATTTCAACATTATAAATACTCTGGTTGAGAAAAAAGGGGGCAACCGGAGTTTGGACATAGATGCAGAAGAGTTCACAACCTTCATAGATAAAACATAGTTAGTGGATATGAGGACTAGCAATGGTTAGTTTACATGGAATAACAAAATACTATCAAATTACCAGGTAGCCACGAGTTTGACAGATTCCTATTCTCAAAATCCATCATTATGTAGGGTTTAGCATTGGAATGCAATATCCTTCCCTGGGGGGGATTAGACCACTGGCTAGTACAACTAGAGGTAAATTTTATGACAACACCAAAGAACCTGCCCTTCAGATTTGACAAATTCTGGATTGACCACCCAACCTTCAATGAGAACATCTAGGCATGGTGGCAAGAGGACATCCCATAAAAAGGGACAAACATGTTTAGGCTACACAAAAAACTCAAGTACATAAAGAAAAAAATTAAGAGGTGGAATAGAGAATTTTTTGGGAACATTGACCGAGAGAAAAAACTGATAGAGGACAGAATGGAAGAGCTACAAGAATAATTCATCCAAGAGGGCTACATTGAGGAAAGGAAAAAAGAAGAAAACCAATTACTCCAGGATTGGGAAGCAAGATCTAAGCAAGAAGAAACCTTGTGGAGACAAAAATCCAGAATCATGTGGCTTAAGGAAGGGGAGAGGAATACCAATTTATTCCACAAAACAACTATAGATAGAAGATATCAAAACATAATTATGAAGATCAGAGATCAGGATGGGATAGAGAGAGAGTCCCACCAGGACATTGAAAACATACTAGTCATACACTTCCAAAGGATATCCAAAGAACCCAACCAGGACATTGAAAACATACTAGTCATACACTTCCAAAGGATATCCAAAGAACCCAACCAGGACATGACCACTTCCATCCAAAGGATAGTTAGACATATCCCCAAGTTGGTCATAGAGGAACATAATTCCAACTTGTGTAGACCCATAGCAAAGGAAGAAGTCGATCAAGTGGTCCAGGAGATGCCTAATGGAAAGGCCCCAGGCCCAAATGGATTTACAGTGGAATTTTTTAAAGCGTGCTGGGATGTGGTTAAGCATGATATTTATGGCATAGTGGAGGATTCTAGATGCTCAACCTCCATCCTGAAGGCCATGAATTCCATGATGATCACTCTGATCCTAAAATAAAATGAAGCACAAACTCCAGATCTCTATTGGACGATATCCCTATGAAATGTGGTGTACAATATTATTTCAAAAGTGATAGCTAGTATATTGAAGCCACTCCTTCCAATATTGATATCACAGGAACATGCGGGCTTGATGGAAGGGAGGCAGTTTCTGGATAATATCATACAGGCTCATGAAATAATACATACCCTAAAAAGTAAAAAGAAAGTGGGGATGTTAATCCAGTTGGACTTGGTGAAGGCCTATGAAAAAATAAGTTGGCACTATATGGCAAAGAAGATGGAAGATTTTGTGTTTGACCAACACTGGATTAAATGGATCATTAACCTAGTGTCTACAATGAGCTTCTTGCTACTAGTCAATGGTGCCCCTGCCAAGCCGTTCTACCCAATGAGAGGTATAAGATAAGGGGATCTGCTATCCCCCTTCCTATTCATTCTATTGATGGAAGGGATGAGAAGGAGCATAAATAAAACACTGATAGAAGGAGAAATAAAATGCCTAAAACCATTCGAAGACTGCCCTACTTCAACACACCAATAGTTCGTGGACGACACCCTGCTCCATGGAACTCCCATGGTAAAGGAAGGAAAGGTATATAAAAAATCTTAGAAGAATTTGGAGAAGCCTCAGGGGATGAAATAAATCATTCCAAATCCATGATATAATTCTTCAATAAAAATCCGACAATCCAAAGGAACCTGGCCAACATTTTGGGCTTTGAGCGTAAAGCACTCCCAACGAAATACTTGGGAGTACCCCTGATGGACAGGGCGTGTAGGAACGTAACATGGGAAGGAGTTATCAACAAGTTGCAAAAGAGTGTTAAAAATTGGATGTACAGAGATCTAAATCTTTCCAGCTAGCTAACCCTTACTAATGTGGTCCTACAAGCAATCCCAACATATCTAATGTTGGTGTTTCCAGCCCCCAAAGGCATCCTACAAAAAATTAGAGCAATCCATAGAGACTTCCTATGGAGAGGAGTTGAGGAAAAAAATAAATGGGCCTTGGTGGCCCGAGACAAGGTGTGTAGACCAAAGAACAAAAGGGGCCTTGGTTTACAAGACCCATAGGTAACCAACGAGGCATATGAGGCAAAGCTATGGTGGAGATGGGTAAAGGAAAGTTCGGTTCCATGGGTTAAACTGTGGAAAGAAAAATATGCCCCATGAATCAACACCTAGGAGAGGATCAAGTTCATGGGCACAAGGGAGGGGTCAACCATATGGAATCTAGCTTGGAGAAATAAAAACTGGATATAGAGTCACAACTTTTGGGAAATTAGGAATGGGAGAACAACGAGGTTCTGGGAGGATGCATGGAAACAAGAACCCATAATGGAAAATTATGGTAGAGAGGGACTCATACATGAGATGATTCAACAAGGTAAACCAAAAGTCCATCAATACTAGAAACAAAGGGAGGGGAATGACAGATGGAGGATTTGGGACAAGCTAAACCCACATAATAGAGCTCAGGAAGACACAGTGGTGAAAGAGGTTGAGGAGGAACTGGGAAAAGGGAAAATTGGGGTCTTAGAAGATGAGGACCAGTTAAGGTGGGGCAAGGAAAATGGGGGAGGATTCAACCGAAAAGAGGCTTGGTATTACATAGCATTCCAGGACCAAGAAAACCCAGAACCACACTGGGAGAGGATCTGGAAGGGCCCCTAATGGCCAAAGATCAAAGTGTTTGAATGGCTAGTCCTACACAAGAGGATAATGACATGGGAAAACCTATCAAAAAGAGGCTTCATAGGTCCCTCACGGTGTCACCTTTGTGAGGTCAAGGAAGAATCGATAGATCATCTCCTAGACGAATGCAACTACACAACTGAGATTTGGGATTGGGTGGCCTATATTTACCGCCAGTCGAATTGGGTTAGGGGGGATTTCATAGAAACAATAAAAAAGCTGGAAAGAAAGGTACAATGAAAATGAGGTGGTGAACCTTTGTTGGGGTCTAACACTGGGGATGGTTATATGGGTGATTTGGAAGGAACAAAATAGGCACATTTTCAAGAGTGAAAGCCAACCATCCATGCAGATAAAGGACATTATCGTAACTCAAATAAGAGAAACAATGTAGAGCCTTAAACTTAACAACTCCACAAATCAAAACACATGCCAAGACTTACGAATTTTGGAATTGTTCCATCTGAAAAAGTGGGATGGTATCATACCTATGGCCCGAGATCCGCAGATCCAGAAATGAGTCAATACCTGGGCTCCTCCTCTAATAGGATTCATTAAACTGAATTTTGACGGGGCGACGAAAGGAAACCCGGGGATGGCAGGAGATGGTGGAGTAATAAGAGATAGTTGAGGGACAATCCTTCGCCTATATGATGGGAGCATAGGCAATTCAACAAATAATGCAGTGGAGTTTGGAGCTCTGGAACTCGGCCTGGAAATTCTACGCAGAGAGGGAATGACAAATGCCATCATGGAAGGAGATTCGACTCTGGTTATCAACATTGTGAAGAAACTCCAGAATGGTACCAAGGTGGGAAAGGTGCAAAGGCATTGGCACCTAGTGCATTCCCTTGAAAAAATCAAGGAACATCTACGAATCATGAACACTGTAGAGTTTAGATGAATTCGCTAGATAACGAATGCACTAGCAAACAAACTAGCCAATGAGGGGGTTAATAGGGAGGGACATGAACTGGACAAGTTCTGGACCAACATCCCCAGGGGGCAACTTTGATTGGACTACATCCACCTGGAGGTACGAGATAAAGGTGGTAGCTTCAGAGACGAGGGTAACATCGAGGATGATGCGAGGCTCCTCAAACCGACGTGGGACCCAGGAGGAATATGATTGTTACAACACTTGGTCACAAGTTATCATGTGGGAAAATGATAGGCAACAGGTGGGCGGACGGAAGGAAGTATGATCCAGTAGCAACGTTAGAAGTGAAAGCAAGGTAGAACGACCAAGCAGTAGGCCAGAAACTCCTGACAATTTAAGGGATGAGGATATGGTGATATCCAAGGAAGAATCAGTGGTCCCCAAGACAAGTACGGGGCCAAGAGTGCCTGGATACAACGCGAGTAGGGGCATAGGCAAGGACATGGGACGAGCTTGTAACATCATGGCTCGTCCAACCTTACCAAAAAATAATGAAGGGCAAGTTCACCACCTCTCGCTGAAAGTGGCTGGAGGTACATGACCGCAAATAAGGGAACGTTATAAGAAGAGTTCCATCACACAAGAGTGCAACCATAAGGTGGTAGCAAGAAAGACAAATTATAGTCTCAGGAGTAGATTAAGTAAGGAGAGGAGTGGAGTGAGGTATAGGGTGAACTACCAGTGTAGAGTCCTGGGTAGACAAAGAAATATGGCACACTTGAAGGATACGCAAAGAAAGAAAATCCCCTAGGGGAAGGATTTCCCAAAAAACTCGAGATGTCTGACCAAGATTGAGCAAGCTACGAGAGAGGCAAATAACACCTTCCATATGCTGGTCTCACCGAAGGGGAAGGGAGCAGTCAATAAGTGGGAAGAAGAAATTAAGGAGGAACAAAGTGGTAAAGAGTGGGTAGAGATAACACATGAAGCTAAATGGGTGACAGACCCGGGGGCTACGCGCCCCAGGGAGACCCTCTACCATAAAACGATAAAGATTGCATGGTTTACCAAGATGTTTATTGGAAAAGTTAAATCTGATCAGGAGGAGGTGCGTCAAGAAGACCACCAGGAGGTTAAAAAAATGCTGGACGAGATCCAATGTCGATTGAGCGATCTGAAAACTATTGTCAAGTTGCTAGTGGAGGTTGAAAAGGACCAAGAAAGAAAGCATGAGCGGTTGGATGCACACTTCCACCTTTACCTGAGATACATCCACCACATGGACATTACACCATTAGATGAACAAGGATTACCAACCCAGATCATAAGAACCAGAACAATCTCCCAAAAGGAGGACAACAAGGTCCAAGCGGGTGGGGGGAAGGATCACCCCCAGGTGCTGTAGCGACTCTTAACTTTTAGTCTATGTTTTTTTGTTATCGTTAATGGAATTTATGCCCATGAAGTAGAATTTGGTAGTTAAATTTTGTGGTAGAGTTTATTTCTTACTGTAGCAATCATCTTCTAGTAGCTTGGATGTCCAAAATATGGCATTTTATGAATTTCATGCATGATAATTCTTCTCAAATTTGAAGAATTAGGAATAAACATTCTATTTTTATAAATAATATTCCCATAATTGTCCAGTTGATAGCCTCCATATCCCTTTTTCTAATTTCTCTTGCTGCAATCCATTTTTCACTTGAATATAATGTTCATCTTCAACAAGGGAATCAATAACTCTCTTCTTTAAATTTGATTGAAAAATCTAACCACTGCCACATGCATTTTCTTGCTTATAAGTGATTGACACATTTGTTTTCTTTTCTCTTTATGTGTTTGATTTTGAAATCAAATTCACATAGAAATTCCAACCATTCATCTATCTTGTCTAGCGTTTAAGCTTGGATACTCAAACAAATAATTTAGGCCATCATGGTCAGTGCTAATCTGAAATCTCTTGCACATTAAATAGTTCCTCCACATTTTCAAAACATGTACTATTACAACAAGTTCAAAATCACGAGTAATGTAGTTTTTCTCATGTTATCTCAATTTCCTTGACTTACAACAAACTAAATGATTATCTTTCATAAAAAATCCACCAAGTCCTTCAATGCATGCATCTGTGCACACAACAAAATATTTTTAGATTTTCAATCTTCAAAATTGAAGCACTAATAAGAAGTTTTTTCAATAGTTGAAATATTTCATCATACTCTTGTGTCCATTCAAACTTGGTCCCCTTATTTTGCAAAGAAGTAATTAGAGAACCCCTTATTGAATCTCCTATAATATCCAACATGACCCATAAAATATCTTACATCTTTTATATTCCTTGGAGTGGACCAATTCATTATGGACTCAATATTCTCTAGATCCACTAATATTCCCTCTTTAGAAAAAATGTGATGCAAATAATGAATTTTTTTCTTGTAAAAATCACATTTGCTTAGTTTTGCATACAAATGATTCTCTCTTGGCACTTGCAAAAAAAATCTCAAATGTTCTTGATGCTCTTATTCATTCTTGGAATAACTAATAGTATCATCTAGAAACACAAGAACAAACTTATCCAAGTACTCGTTGAAAACACTATTCATTATACACCTAAAGGTAACCGGTGCATTAGTGAGACCAAATGACACCACCACAAATTCATAGTGACCATAGCTTGTTTTAAAGGCTATCCTATGAATGTATTCTTTCTTAATCCTTACTTGATGATAACTAAACCTCAAATTGATTTTTGAAAATACCCTTACTTCTCTCATTTAGTCAAACAAGTCATCAATTCGAAGCAATGTATACCTGTTATTCACTATGGCTTTATTCAGCTACCTATAATCAATACACAACCTAAGAATTCCATATTTATTTTTTTCAAATAAGACACATGCTTCCCATGGAGATACACTTGTTTGAATGTATATCTTTTCCAACAACTCCTATAATTTCATTTTCAACTCCAATAATTATGGGGTCTTGGACACTGGTGCAACTCTAGGTGCAAGATCAATTGTGAAATCAATATCCTTTTTTGGAGGAAGTCTTGGCATTTCATTAGGGAACACATCACTGGAATCTTGTAAGACAATATAGTCTTCAATATTGGGGAATTTATATTTTGTTGAATATAATATATGGGCTATATACACTCGAATTCCTTTTCTAAAACATTTCTTTAGCTACAAAGATGAAATCTTCCTACTAGAAATTGACTTTGGTATGCCCTTATTGTCCTTGATTTTCCATCTTCATCAAGGCAATCGAAAGCCTTGTTGTAGAAATCACACTTAATTCAATGTGCTTTGAACCAAATCCATTCTAATGAGTACATCATAAGAACCTAATGGAAAATTATTTATATTTTCCCATGGAAGAGTCCAGTAAGATCTAGTGGACATCTCTCCACCACTTCACTAAATTTTCTCTTGGTTCTAGTGGATAACTGAACTAACCAATACCTACTATAATTTCACTTCTTGAGAGAACACATTTCAACAATTTTAGGAGTAACATCACTATGAATATATCCAAGATCAATTAAAATGGAAATCTTGATTGGTGGTTTGCTTGGCGGTCTTTTAGTGCAACATAGATCCTAGGAACAAACCTTTCTACATCCTCAATCGTTAAAGTCTCTTGAATGTTTTTCACATTTATAACATTACCCTTTTGATGTGGAAAAATTCTAAGCACATGATCTTCTCCACATCTCCAACATTGAATAGGTTCCCTTGGCTTACCTCCTACCAATGTAATTGGATTAGCCTCAACTTGTGCTGGTTTCTTCTACTAATTTTTGTAATAGGGAGGCTTGAACCATTTATTTCTTTGATCAAACTTCTCCTTCTTATTTTTTTTCCCATGACTTATGGAATTATGGCTTGATTTTATTTTGATCATAATAGTATTTAGCCTTTATAATGGCATCATCTAGAGTTTGAGGTTCATCAAACTCAATTATTTTGTTTTTATAAGATGGAGGTAATCCACTTAGGATACATTGGATCTTAGACTTTTCATCTTCAATGTACTTAACATCTTATCATATCCAATAATTTATTTGCATATTCATCCACGGTCATTTGGCCCAAATTTAGCTCATGGAATTCCTTGATTTTACCATGATAGCATCTATCATAGAGATACTTTTGTTGAAAGTACCTTTTGAAATAATTCAAAAAAATCTTCCTTTCACTAATTTTCTTAACTTATTTGAGATGTTCCCACAAAATTGATGCTCCACCATTTAAATTAAATACAACCACTCTAGTATTCATGTTTCTAGAGTAATCATGGATTTGGAAGTACTTTTTCATCCAAAAAAGTGAAGCCTCAACTTCTTGACTAGATTTCACTTCAACACTAAATGTAGGGGCTCTTTCCTTTCCAAATTCTCCATGTATGCTATCTCATAAATGATTCTTTATCTCGTGGCTACAAAATGAAGGTCTTGCATTTCTTAATGAGTCTTTAGAGACAATTGAATCACTAGTAAAGGATTTTGATGGTGTATATGTTCCATCCCCAAAGGTTCTTCTAGTACTATGGGACCTCTTGAGAGAATGGATCTTGCTCCTACTGCCATTGTTTGAATTTTTTCCATGATGTAGATGTGAAAAAAATGATCTTTTAAATAGGCCTGCAACTGAAGGGGATTTTCTAAACATTGAGTTTTCTAACATGCCCACAATTGAATTCCCACCATATCAAATTTATGTCATAATCAAAATTATGTCATAATCGAATTGAAAATTTAGGCAAATACTTCATATACAACTAGAATTTTCATCCAAGTGTTGACATTTTGTGACCAATACAACCTAGTGCTGTAACCATCAATTTTCCCCAATTTTGCTTGTCTAGAATTGATTATTTACCTCACAATATACTAAAGGAATGTTTCACAACTCACCCAACTGATTTTAATGCTCATAGCCATCACTAAACTACACGAATTACAAATTTCCACTACACCATGAAATTTGATCATTGGTTTCTCATAATCATACTAGATTTGGCCCATAATAGCTCTAGTGTTAAAACCAGAGCTCTTATACTACTATGTAGCATCCCATAAGAATATCCCAACCAAAGGATGTGTATATATGATTTCAAATCTCCCACCCCCTAAGAGGCTAAATACCCAATATAACAACAATTCAAGCCTCCCGATAAGAAACATGATTCAATAAAATGCATGTGAAAGTGTAAAAATTAAAATGCAATGGAAATAACAAGCATATTCACATAGCATGCAAGATACATGAATTTTGTAACATAAAACAAACATATGTTTTACATATTCTTAGAAAACAATAAGGAACTTATCTTTTAATTGAAGAAGGTCCAAGATATTAGTTGTGTAAGAATGAATTTTCACCCAACCATAGGTATCTAATGTAGATACCACCCACAAGAAAGGAAATGCGACCATTAGGGTGAATAAAACAATTACATACTTCTCTCTCTATCTCTCTCATCCCAACCCAATTTCTCTCTTTCTCAGTCAATCTTCTCACCACAGATCATTATGAGCATATCATATAGGTATTTACAACTAAGGAACTCTCTTCCACTACCCCTCACAACACAAGGAAGACCTACTCTTTCTCTACTTGACAATATTTCCTCATAGTACCCTTCCCTTACAATGCTCTTTAGCGAGTGTAGAAAGAGCCCAATTTGTTGTATACTTTCAGAGAATTGATTGCCAAAACAATTCTTGGCTCTCAAGAATTCAAGATTAAATGCATAGTGGGTGAAGGTTTCTTAACTTTCACAACATCTATTTTCACCTACAATCATCACTCTTTCCTCTAAAATATGCAATTTTCTTTGAATGTCATTGAACGCAATTATTGACTTGATGTGAATTATGACCTAAAAATGATAAATCTAGCTCTCAACATCAATATTTTTCGTTAAAAAACACCAAAATCAACCCCCTAATAGAAAAGTGGTGCTCCCAGAATCGCCTTTTTTTTTTGAGGTTAGAGTTACAATATTTTTCCACCATTGCCTTAAATCTTCATAAAGTTGCAAACACAAACATTAAATTTGACCCTAGAATCCAAAAGTGGTGCTCCAATATCACCCTTTCTTTTTGGGGTTAAAATTAAAACTTGTTTAAAATTGTGGCCCTGACAATTGGTATAGTTCCGAACAAAAAATTTAAAATTGACCCCTGAAACGAACAATGATTCTAGTAGTAGCACCTGATTTTTTTAGGGATTACCATTACAACTTGTTTGAAACCATATCCTTGATAGTCAATAATGTTGCAAATCGAAACCTCAAAATCACCTTTAAAATCGAAATGCGATGATACAAACATCAAATTACCTTTAAAATCGAAATGCGATGATACAAACATCAAATTTGTTTTATGTTTCGAGCTTAAAATTGTGAAGTTTATGAAACCATGACATAAAAAACTGACACTATTGCAAACAAAACCTAAAAAAAACAGAACAATGTAAAAACCATATTTTTATCCGCGCGCGTGTGTGTATAATGAAAAACATAAAAAAAAACCTCAAATTAAAAAAAAAAAAAATTAAACAAAAGAAATAAAAATAAAAACATCCACACCCCTCCCTCATTATTAGTGTTTTCTTTTTTAATTTTTTTTTTGTGTGTTTAAATTAATTTTATAAAAATAATAAAAAAAAAACTTTGTTTATTATTATTATTTTTAAAAGCTTTTTTAATTTATATATTTGTGAATATTTGTATTTTTTTTATATATATTTTCCCATGTTACAAAGCCTGGGGAAAACCCCTAAGTACTTCCCCTCATTTCGATGATGGTACCTAGGGTAAACCCTATAATCTTCAGGGCACAAGGCTAGCCAACAACATGGCTCTCGAGCCATTACACCAATATACTCGTTATGAACTCAACATGTCACTAATGGGAATTGAACCCGAGCGGGGAGGATACCAATTCTTCCCAACCACCGAGCTAAACTCAATTGACTATGTGTGTGTGTGTGTGTGTGTGTGTGTGTGTTTTCTAGTTTAAAATGTTCATATATATATATATATATATATATATA
>CBVK0101429402.1:0-25927 GCA_900067695.1 Picea abies
CTTTTTCTTTGCATTAATAAACTGCTCCAAGTGGCCGCGTTGGCTGGGGCTGTGGATGTTTCCCTGTAGGGGTTTTACCACGTGAAAACATCAGTGTGTTGATCTTTGATCTGGTTATGTGAGTGGTTATTGAAGGTGTTCGTCCTCTGTTGGAATACCTATGTTGTCGAACACTATCTAGACATTCATAATACTTATGCCCATTCTTCCCACATGTGAATCATTTTACTACTCCACCTCTGCCTCTTCCTCTTCCTTTAGCACAAGCAAAAGATTTGATATTAGCATACTATCCTCTCTGTTCGGCATACTACCCTCTCTGTGAGCTTCCACCTCTCTCAGTTTGAGTTGGAGGTTTCCTCCACTCTTCCTTAGCTTTCTGATTTTTGTCTTGGGCAATTTTTTTTCCTCTGGGCTGACTTCTTCCTCACCCTCTTTGACTTTTCATTCAACTCAACTTCTCTTCAGCCTTCAGAGCCATCTGATAAGCATCTTCCACCATTCGGATGGTCATCATGCTCATCTCATCTTGAATGTCATATCTCAGACCATTCATATATCTAGCAACCTTTTCATCATCAATTTCATGATGACCTACACTGATGTTTAGTTTGTAGAACTCTTCAGTGTACTCTTTCACTAACATCATCTTCTGTGTCAAATTCTGCATCTTCCAAAAAAGAGTGATTTGATAATCCTTGGGTATGAATTTTTCCTTCATCTTTGCAATCATTCTATCCCAACTCTTGATTTTTTGCTTGCCTTTGCACCGTCTGTTAGCTTGCAGTTCATCCCACCATAGTGGTGCATGCCATTTAAGTTTTATGACAGCATGTTTAACCTTCTTGTCTTTCTTAACATATTCATATTCAAAATACTTATCTAGAGCTCTAATCTAGTCTAGAAGCTCTTCAACATCCAAGTTTCCCTCATATAATGGAATTCCCATTTTTTCTCTAGCACCTATCCTTGCAACAACCCTAGATAGGAATTCTTCTACTACATCTTCAACTGTAACTTCTTCTCCTCCATGTCCATCTTCATTTTCACTTTCAGATTCACTGAAATCTCCATTATCAATTGTGTGCCTCTGTGTCGTCTCCATGGCATCAAGCCTGGCATGTATTTCACGCATCTCTCTTTCCCTTGCCAGATCAGGTAATTGACTACCCCTTCTTCTTGGCATTTCCCTTTCCTTTGGTGGATCGAGTGTTTGCCTATCTCTTCTTCTTGGTGGCATAGTTGTAAAATTCCTCTTTTCCCTGCTACAAAAGGAAAATAATTTTTTCTAGGATCTTATACCACACCTGATGCAGACCCCTCCCCAGACCTGCAAGTTGGGATCCACACAATATCTTTTCCTTTTGGCCTGAGATATCGAGTGGCTCTTCTATTTCCCTTTCAAGAAATCAACCCACAGCAAAAACCTTGAGTAATTTCCTCTTTTATTTCAGGATACTGTATTTCGTGATTTTGTGAATCCCTTGGTGGAGCGCCTTACCTCTTCGACCTCCGACACCCAAATTTACAATTTTTCGAAATACAAGTGTCTCGGCCTTCCCCTTCTCTTTACGATTTCAAGGTTTCCACCACTGAAATGTTCCTTCACTATGCCCTCAAGGCTCTCGAACCTCCGAACCCCGATATGTCAAAATTACGTCTTCTGAAATCCTTTCGGACTTTCACTTACTGGGTTCTCCTCCTTGCTATATATATTCTCTCATCAACAGAACTTCTAGTATGCTGAATCCCGAAATGCCAAAATGCTAAGGTTCTTCTTCCAAGGATATCAATGGATGTGGACCTTTCCTTGACCCAACGGTCACCACAATTTCACGTACCGGGAGTTTGATATGTCAGCTCGAACCCTATGTCCTCTCCACCTTCCTATTTTTGAACTTCTGAAATATCGAAATGGTATTTCTCCTCCTCTGACTTCATGAACCTTGATAGGAAGTCTCCTCCCTTCCATGTGTTGCCTTCTCCTTGTTTCGGGTTTCCGGGTATCAGGAGTTTGGAACACTCGAACCACCTTATATCCTTGCAATCCCCGAAATCCCAAAACCTTGATAATCCTCTGTCGTGACTTATGATTTTAGGTTTTCTCCCCTTTTGTGTCCCGATCTCCTTCCCTCGAGACTTCTGAAACCCCAAAATCCAAAGCTCTGAAAACTTAACTTGATTCCACACATGAAAACCTCCTTTTCGCATTTCGTGGATTTGATCAGCCAAGAATTTTGACTTACCCTTCGGACTCTCAAACCCTAAAATGCCGAAATGATATGATGCCATAATAAGTCAAGATCAACGGCCCCTTATCCTCCTTGTAACTGCTATATATCCTATGACTCTCGCTATTTCAGGAATTCTTCTCGGAGAATTCCGACTGTCCAAATTTCTTCTTCGAAGATCTATGGTTCGAGATTGACCCTATGACTCTCTTATGGAACCTAACCTCTATATGATGGCTAAAGTTCCCTTCGGATCTTCAAAAACCTTGAAGATGCTAACTCTCCTGAGTTTTCTTTTGCCAACTCAAGCCTCCTAAAAGACTTATGCATGCACTCCTTGTGGCACTTCCTCAAATACGTCTAAGTATTTGAGTTCTTTTGACTCTGTGCAACTCTTTGCGACAACAGTCTTTCAATCCCTTCCTTGGTTGATAAGCTCTAAACTTACAACCAGCCTACGCACACCTTGTACGAATTATGTGCCTAAATTGCACTTCTATGGAAAATGATAACAACGGTATCCCTCCTGAGCTTTCAGAGATGAACTCTGAACCCATCAACTCACTCCTTGCGGATGTTACACTGCACTCCTTACAGGAAATTTTACTCAAGAAGATAAATAATTGAAACTCATTCCCTTACTCTCTCAGACTTCAAATACTTAATATGAAATCATACATACATAGCATAAAAGAAAATGTACAACAGAAAAAGTAAAACAACCATGAACATAACATTCAACATGTATACACAGAAAGTATCATAACACCATGAATCATAATCAAAGTTCTTTTCATTAATTCAAACTTCTATACATGGGTTTTGCTCTATAACTTTTTGCTACAACTCTCTTCTCCTGCTCTATGCTCAATGATATCCTTGATAATATTACAAATGATACAAGATGAGGATGTCTATAGTCACTTTGTCCTCCAGCTCCTAAAACTGTCTAATCTGGAATTTAAATCTACCTACTTATATTAATTATGCATCAATTCCTCTACACCATACAGATGTGAGTGGATCGCTCAAGATCCATTTACAATATGGAAGTACGCCCTTATTTAACTATTACATTAAAGTCTATGCACCCAAACTTTCAAAACGATTCAAACATTTTCAACATGTGCCAAAAATGCAATTGCATTTGTCCCACGCTCTCTTGCTGCTGGCGATGCTCCTGCATCAACCTTCCACCCCTAAGAATGGATATGAATCCATCAGGGTAATGACTTCCCAAGATATCCATGGTCCACAATCCATATGAACATGGTATAGGCTAAGGTACCAAACCTCAAAAACACTTCAACCAATGGCCTCTCATTCCCCACATTCTTGTCCCACCCCAGGAGTGTACACCTTCACTGTCACACAGTCCATCGATTGGTACACATCCCTATCCTTGGGCTTCAGCAACAGGCTAGATCATGAAGTCTCAGAGCATCGTGGCTCAAGGATTTCCAACTAGCCTCATAGTTCTCCAATCAACATCTTCCCCGAGCTACTCTTTGTAGTCAACATTCCACTTTAATCAACATCATCTCATCTTCATCACCCACATGCAATTAGCATGAGAGAAAATAAAACAATTCATTTAGGAACTCAAACTTAGTTCAAAAGGGAACTCAAATTTTCTCAAAAACATGAAATTATATTTCATAATTCTTCTTGGATGTTGTCATATTAGGAATTCTTCATCATACATACATCCAAAAAAATTTCACTATTTCTTGTACATCATAATGAAATTGCAATATGTACAAAACCATAGGCAGTGACCATAGAATTGTCTGCACCTAGAAATTCAATCATAATTACCAAACAATTTAATAAAATAGAATGACTCATCATTCTATGCATATGTATGTTCATAATTAATATTCATAAGTTCATTAATTCTTTTTCTGAACAAGAAATTTTCTGTAGTCAGTATTCATGTGACTACTTGACTTGGAAATTTCCTATTGCCATGTCTAACAACTCCTAAAATGTCCTCAACTTCATGAGTTAACAACATTTCAGTTGTTAGTAACAACTATTTCCATGCAATAATATATATGCATGTACTTACAAAACACATTCAACAATTGCATTTAGTATACAATTCTATTGCTTACTATGCATGAGTGAAATTATCAATGCATACTTATTCAATGCACCTTGCATTAAATTACATAATGATTTGTATCTCAGTCATGTATCTCACCATCAATAAATTGGAATTTTGGCCAATGTGTTAGCAAATTCTCCACACACTTCCTATTGTCTTCCCAATTAATTGGATGCCTTCCTTTTCAACCTGAACACTACACCAAGAATATAATTATGTGGTATTAATTAGTGTTAGCAAAAAGGTTGCAGTACAAGTTTTATTTAAAGGTAGGTAGATTTTAGTATGTTTGTGTATCATAACGTTTCCACATCCATACCTTGCGATATCCAACCATGTATTGGTCTACATGACTAGCTTATTGGCATTCATTCCTATAACAAGCTCTTATCTTTAAATTATTTGGTTATCACCCCACAACCAAATTAACATGACATTCTACTACGTCAGGGTGTTAATTCAAAAGCTAAGAAGATTTTAATTAATATAGGCTTCCATCCTTCACCACATCTAGTGGTATGCATTCAATAATATAATCATGTGATTTAATAAAATAACTCCGGCCGAGGAAATTCTTACATAAATTCCCTTCAACAATTATGCAGTGAGAATAAATAAAAACTAATACCTTCATGACTACCATTAATAAATTTGATGCTACCTGTATGGTTGATGGTAGTAGAAGATATCGTGCTTATTTATCAAACCTATAACCAACCTTCATCTTTCTATTGCTTCCTTCCATATGTAGAAACATCATCAAAAACACTTGCAACATGAAAGAATTATTTTTCTTCTTATTGTTGTTCAATAAACCCCAATTCAACTGTTGCTACCACAATTTCAACAACTTCTTTCTCCCTGTATCATATTTCTTGTTGTTCTTAGAGTTTTCACCTCATCCTAGATTTCGAGATCTTCTTGTTCTCTCACTGTAATAATTGTAGATGATTAGTTCTGACCTGAGCACTTTATAGCCAAACCACTCTTGGATTCTTTTCCATTTATAGTCCCAAACTAAGTTGATAGTAACCTTCAACTTTCATTAATTTCCTAGATCCAACTATCTCAACTTGTACTTGGATGAATTAAATTCCAAAACAAGATGTTTTATAGATTCTAGAATCTTTAGCATCTAGTTACTCTCCAGGACTGAACTTCTTCATCCCTTTCCTGACAGAATACTTTAGTACTTGAAGTTTTGTTGTACTCTCCTCTTCTCTTTTGCTAGCTGCATAGAATTAACTGAAAATCCTTATTTTACCTTACCATCATAGATTCAAATGATACCTCCAACCTCTTGGGTTGTCACTCATGGCTCTATGTCACTTAAGATGGATTCTTGTCATGTACCATCTCCTCTGCAGTCAAACCATGCATAAAACCATTTTCTTCTCCATGGTTCCTTATTTATTTCTCTTTAGAAGTCATTTCACTTTTAAATTATTCTTGACCTTATATCTCCATGCTCTTGTGGAAATACCTTCACACCTTTGGAGTGCATCAACGATACTCTACTATTCTATACTTCCTCCCTAGAGTTTTGACATACATTCCTATTAGCTTGATATGTATCTCATGATTTCTTCTTTCATTATCTTAGGATGTTCATGGAGTTCACTCCATCCAGGATTTTTTCCTTGTCTACTTTGCATACTTGCCACCACATATTACGTTGATATTAATTTTCAACAATCCATTATTATTTGGATTACTCTAATCCAGCTCCTCCATTACCTAATTATATTTCTAGTCATGTTCTCTGAGTAACCTTCATGCCATGGAGGATGACCTTCCACTGTGTGTTTTGATAGTAATAATGGAAGTGCTATCTCCAATATATAGGACTCTTCCTTGGAGATATTGTCACTTTCTCCATGCATACATCTTGTCCTTATTTATCAAAATACTAGCATTATGATATATATCAATCTGTGTAGATTAGATATTCCCACTATGTAATTCTTTATCATAACATTATTTAGAACTTTTTGTGTTTTAAATGTAACCATTACATCTAAAAATGGGCATGCAAAAAAAAATTGTTAGCTAGAACCATGATATACCATTTTGGTATTATATGCACAATTTTTTTTTATGTTCACCAAAATATTCATTATGAATTCCTGCGATCGAAGTTGTTCAGTCCTCAAATATGGATGAATACCTCGAATCCTCTTTCCAAGACCTTTCTAGTGACTACTTCCTTGGTCAATTTTGAGTTTTGTGTAGAAAGTTATGATCCTTTAAAACTTGTGTGTTTTCTCTGATGCAATTCTGGTGCAATGATCTCTTTTCTCTAAGATAATGGCTTTGAGTCCTAAGAAAAATTATTTTGATGTAGGACCTCCCGTCGTAAAACCCTTCTATATAGTCTTCTTTTTTAATTGCATTGTAAACCCCAAAATCGAGGTGCCAAGGATTTTCTTAGCTATCAGAGCTGATCACTAACAGGATTGAATATCTGCATAACCATAGTTTTAATAGAGAGGTGTTGAACCTAATTCTTCTCGTATGCCCAAAGTACCTATAAATCCGACCAAGGTGATCAAGGCTATGGCATCACTCAATTCTTCAAGCGTTGACCTCCTATTGAGGATTGACGGTCATTCTTGAATTGGCGTGGAGATATAATATCATGGACAATTGTGGAGTCCTAACTAGCATGACATTTATCTCTTTTATCGAGTTCTTCAATAGAAACTCCTCGCCTGTCACTACTACATATTGAAAAATTTGCGACAACCACTTGTGACGAAAGTACTCTTTCTTCGCAACATGCAAGAGAAAAAGTTTTTTTTTTCTTAATCTGCCCCGTGTTCATCATAATATCGACACCTACAGGTTGACTGAATTATAATGGTCAATGTTCGTCGCATAAGAGACAACCTTAGATTTTCCGTCACATAAGCGACAAATGTTGACCATAATAATTTAGTCAAACTTTACCGTTGAAAATGATCTAAAATAAATAGGTGGAAAATATATATATATTTTTAGGTCACTATCGTTGCAATGGCGATGATAGTGACCTAAAATTGGCCTATAAATATTTGACGATTTAAATATTTTGCGACAATCTTGCTATAACAACGACGGCTCCGAAAGGGTATTTTTGTGCGAAAAAATGTCACAGAATGTTGTTAAAGGTGGGGAAAAAAGTATCAAATTGAGATTTCAAGTTGATAAACCAAATATGAAATGAATCCAAGCATCATTTGATATCGTCACAAGAGAGACAATTGTAAATAATCTTGCGACAAATTTTCTATACTATCGTCGAAAAAAGTTCGTCGATAATTTTATGCAATAATATCCAAATGGATTTTACTTTTATTTTAAAGATGTAATTACTACAAATTTTGGGGGATATTAGCTTCAACTACAAACAACTCCAAGGGGCATCAAACCACTTTCAAAGAACTTTCTCACACCAATTTTTAGGGATGAATTCACATGAGAAAGGTGATAGCAAGCTCTACTTCTCATTGAATATTATGGTTTCTCACACTTACTCCAATCAGAAAGTGGAGTGAGAAGATAAGAGAAGTCAAGAAAAATCAATAATCAAATCCCACCCCTGTCCTCACTACCCCTTTAGCCTTTATAGATTAGGCATATAGTTTTAAACAAATGTCACAACCATAAATACAAGAACAAAGCTATCATATCCCAAATATAAACTCCTCCAAAGAGGGTGTATGAACTAAAGATTGATAAAATGATATAGTAAACCAACTCTTGCTTAAATTAAATATTTTCCAACCCATGCACTTCCTTCCTTGACAATAATAGCTCATCTAAAATAAGAAAGTCCAAAAAATTAAGAAAATCTCCTCCTTTTCCATAAACCAACTCCTCAAAGCATGCACTCTAACTTAGGATAATAGTATCACTCTAATCTCCACAAAAATCCTTCTCAACCCATGCACTCTTTTCCTAGGCTCATCAACCAACTCAAGGAAAATCATCAACAAGTTGGGCCCACCCAAAAACATCTTAGGATGCTCTAAAATTGTTTGGACATTACAAATTTGATTGGAAACCAAACTTCTTGGAATGGAGTCAAATTTAACCCATGTGCTATACAAAATATTGGGTCTCCTAAAATAATGCCAATTCTTGAAAAATGTCACTTCTAAAAATAGGCTAAAAATTGTAGTCTCTAATTGTCATCATATTCCACCCCCATACTGTACTCGATACTAGGTCTTTGAAAAATGAAAACTTATATTTTTAGACCTTGGGTTTGACCAAGTTTGAATAAGGCCTAAAACATGTTGAAATTTCATAAAAATGGAACCCTATGCTTATCTCTAAAATGAGTATCCAAATATACTTTTAGATTTCAAGAAAGATAAAATTTGTAATAATAGAAATTTTCCAAGATTGTGAATCTTAAAAATCAGAGAGTACTCATTTGAAGAACTCAATTCTAGATCTCCAAAACTATCCTCTATTGCTAAAAAGATTAAGTTTCTAAAAATAGAAAATAATAAAAATAGTGGAATAAATAATTTGAAAGTGTTCATCTGATTGTCCTCATCCACCCATGCATATGCCAAATCTGAATGTTCATTGAGTGCATGGGGAAGCGTTTCTAAAATATATCTTATAGCCTAAAATGGAAAACTTCTAAAAATAGATCTCTAGAAACCAGAACTAGAAACTTGTTAAAACTAGCACAACATGTGTTTCCCCCCCAAAACACTAATATTTGAATACTCTCCAAAAATCATACATTACAATTGTAAAACAAGATAAGGCTAGAACAAAGATCTACAACAAGGTACCCATATGGCTAAGGTATTGACAAGCCATCAATGTCGAATGATAGATTTTGTAATGGTGAGTCCATCCTGTATAATATATGAACCAATGATGTTGAATGGTTAACTTTGTAATTTTGAGTTCACCCTAAATAATATCCACAAACATATGTTAGAAATTAACACCTATATTTATGAATACAAATATGGTATTAACACACCCTCTATGAATATGGTGTTAACACATCCTCTAGGTTTCAATATCAATATTAACCCTATGCCTTAATTGATTGACTATGATTTGATTTTGGGGTTTCATGCTTTCAAAGCGTGCTATGAATATGGTGTTAACACATCCTCTAGGTTTCAATATCAAGATTAACCCTAGGCCCTAATTGATTGACTATGATTTGATTTTGGGGTTTCATGCTTTCAAAGCATGCCCTAGAAAAGTTTTGTTGGAAATATTAGAGTAATTTGTACATGTGGCCACAACCCATCCATATGTATCATCAGTGTATTTGTAATCATGGCTAAGGCCATACATTATTATTTTATTGTATAACTAGGTGTGGCTAAGGATGACCTAGTCAACTTTGATATGTGTCTCAATAACCCTCTTGGAGAGTGCACCCTACATATGTGGGATGATAATCCCTCTTGGAAGAATTCCCTACTTATGTTGTGTATCCTCTCAAGTAGTGTGCCCTACTTATGTGGACCCATAATTCCTCTTAGGAAGATCTACTTGAGTTGTGTATAAATACACAATTCAAACCCTGTTCGAATATCATATTTTTTATCATTGAGATAAGACTGTCTAGTATAAAGTGTTAAGCCTCTGGGAACTATACATTTTTGGTGTTCTCTTATGGTTGAAACATTTTCTCTTTTATTTGAATTTGTGCATCTCAAGTATAACACACTCATGATTGTACTATTTGTCTCTCTATAACACTTTTGGTTCATCCCTAATGCACTTCTTTAGTGTCGTTTGTTCTCTTTTTAATACAAGTTTTTGGGTTGGTGTTTTAGTTCCATTCAATCCCTTCTTTCTATTTGTGATCTCATCATTGTATCAAAACAGGTGTTAACCTTCCCTACTCACTCCATTTTTTTTTTAAAGGCTTCTTCTTGGCTATTCATTCCATTGAGATATGATTTTGGCATTCAAAAGAGAATCAAATTGGAGGAATATTAGGGATTTTTTCATAGTGCTTCACTATTTGGAAAATATGTCTTTTGGGTGTTGTTGGAGCATGTTTTATGTACTAATTACAAAGATATTGTTTGCCCACATCACTAGCATTTACTTGTTGATTTATTTCAACACTTTTTAAGTTGTTCCATGGTATGGGCTAGTAGCATCACTTTTTTATGGCTTCAAAACTAGGGTTTCGAACTTGATTTTTGAGCAACAGTTTGGAAATTTTTGGTTAATGAAATTATTTTTTTGGGGCTGTGAAATTAGGTTTCCATATCTGATTTTTCGGCAATGGTTTACAGGCCTTTTGGCTAGTGGCATCACTTTTTTGTGACTATGGAACTAGGGTTTCCATATTTTATTTTTCAACAACAATCTTTGGAGATTTTTGGTTAGTGGCATTACCCTAAGGTTTGCAAACATAAGGTTTCTAGATTTTATTTTTTTCCTATAGGTGATTTGGATATTTTTGGATAGAGGTGTTGCACAAAGGATCATGGATCTAGTGTTTCTTGATTCATCTCTTGTTTAGGGTTTCCTAGGGTTTTATCCTTGCATTTTAAGCCACGTTCAAGGGCTCACTACAACAACTAATTTGGAAGTTTGTTTGGATCATCTCTCTTAGGGTTCACTTCAGTATTTGTTTCAAAATTTTCTCATCATCACATATGGGGATTGATATATATTATTTTATGGTTTTGTCCTTACACAAGGGTTTTGCTTCTCTTCTAGAGTTCCTTGGGTATCTCTAAGGATTTTTACACCCTTTACAAAAGTAGAACTTCCATCATAGGTTTTTACCTCTTTTTAAATCCAACTCTATCTTTGTGTTCATTCATTCTAGTAATATTTATCCAGGGATGCATTTTTTGGCTAAGGCTTGTGATGCCCTAAATACAAGAACAATACATTGCATAATTATCGGAAGAGTTGGTACCATTTCCTTCTTTGTTTTATGTTGGGGATTCCTTGAGACTTTATGAAACCTTATTGTTTGTTGAGCATAATGACCTCAAGATGGATCTTTTCCCTATCCAACAAATATACTTATATTTGGGAAGATATGATATGAAAGAACTCTATATGAAATGGTTTTCATATGGAGAGTTGCATCTTCAAGTATTCCTTACCTTGTCTTCAAGGGATTAAAAAGATTGTAGGAGTAATAGTTTAGGACATCTTCTTGACACAATTTAAAGTGCACATTTAGTTGTGAACCTTGCATATGAGTTTGACCTATTATGCCAAACCCTTGATCAAGGCACGCCTTCCCATTTTTTGCATTTTTGGTTTTTTGGATCAAGTACATAGTGCCATATCTCGATATGTTGTCTATATGATCCTTCTAGCGCATATGCTATATTTAATGGAGTTTATATTCACATTCCATTAGTTTCCACTATGTCTTTTTGAGGATTCTTGTATAGATAGTTCTCAACTGATTGTACTGGATCTATCCTTATTACAGTTTGATGTACATCATGTTATTGACGTAGCGCAATCCTCCTAAACAATTCACCACATGTAGCTTAATTCTCTTGCAAAATAAAGTTGCACAGATATCTAATACAAAGTAATAGATACCTTTGACCTACAACATATAATGATATAACAATATGTAATGAATGGAGACCCAAGTGTCATTATAAGGGTTAGATACCACCCTTTCCCTAGTTGCGTCGGAACCTCCATTTAGGTTGCAAGTTTGATTTTTTCAATGTATGAGCTTTTGAGATGCCATAGGATGAAACAACAAGATTGCAAGGTTGGAACCAAATTAATAGCAATAGATCCTTGTTGAAGTTCTTGAGAAAAAAAATGCAATAAAACAACAATCTTAGTAAGTGAATTAGAAAGCTAGATCAATATACACCAATTCAAGTGTACTTGCAAGATAGTTTTTTTTTAAAGGTTTTTCAAAGACTGATCAAATCCCTTTACAAAGTGGAATTGAATAGTATGAATTGGCAAAGAAATTACCTTACAACATAAGTGAATGACTAAATAATTTTTAGAGAGGAAAACTCATATGAAAAACTCGAACCATGAGGTTTGACCACATGCTGCGAGTTTCTCAGGGCATACCTCAATTTTTTTCGCTAACATAAATTCTTTGTTCTATGAGTCATGAGACATGATTGTGATACAAAGGAAATATGTACATCTCATCACTGGTTCCCTATGAAGTGTGGCATAAGTAGCCTCACAAGTTGGGATGGTTCCATAAGATAAATCCATTTGAATATTACCACCTAAACATGTAGCCCAATTTTCGGACGATAACATTCCCCAAGAATTTGGTACATCTACGACTATCACATCCATCAATAAAAAGATGTCTGAATATGAAGCTATACTGATCTTCAGATCCTTGATAAGACCACACACCTTGATTTCTCTCCATCCACACCACATACGTTCCAACATGGTGTTGTAGTCTTCAGAACTAATTGGTTCATGAATTGAAATGAAATTACATTGGTTGAGGCCCTATAATCCAACATACATTGATGAAGAATAATTTCATTTAGTACCAAGGTTATGAAGAAAGGTGCATGACTCATGTTTTTTCTATCTTGATGAATAACCTCTAAACCCATTAATACCTATTGGCCCTTAACCCACTAACTCTTGATGATCTACTAACCTACTTGAACTCCAAAACCATTAAGCCTACCCTACTAACCTTTAATTTCCTAACACACTAATCCCTAATCCACTAACCCATTGAGTACTAATGCATTAAACCCTAACACACTAATCCCTAACCCACTAAGTACCCATTATGAACTAATGAACTAAACCCTAATGCACTCATTTACTAACCCATAACCTTTAAGACACTTACCACTAACTCATTGACACTTACATTCCTACATATTAACACTCTAATACCCAACCTGAATGGTTGGGAGGTAGGTCTCTCACTCTCCTCACCCAGGTTCAAATCCATAATGATATTTTGTCTTGTTGTGATAAGGCTAGAAGGGTAGATGCCCCCTAGGAGTGGGACCCCCCTTGAACGTGTGTCTTCTATCTTCTTGACTCTTGTTATGTCATAATTTTATTGCTAGGCATTGAATTGCAAGTTGTTGGCACTAATCCAGAGGTTATAATAGAAGCTAGCTAGATTTGAACTTGTGTCTCGCCTAGGTAATTATCTAGGGAAATTACAAATTCCTCTAGTTCTAAAAAAACACTCTAATGTCTAGCCCACTAACCATTAACCTAATTATACCCATAACCACTAACTCCTAATCCCTAACACACTAACATGTGACCCTTTGACTTCTAATCCCCAACATTTTATCCACTAACACACTCACTTAGTGACATCTGAACCACTAACCCATTCACCCACTAACAATTAACCCATGCTAACCATTAACCCTTTAACTTGTAACCTATTAAGTGATACCCTACTAACCCTTAATCCTTTAACATGTTAATCCACTAACCACTAACCCACTAACCCTTTACCCATTAACTTGTAACCTTGAATCCACAGACACCTAACCCTCTAACCCATTAACCCATAACCCACCAATCCCTAACCCACTAGCCCCTAAATACACCACTAACCCACATATATATTATATATGTTAAATAGAATTAAATATAAATTAATTTTATAAAATATATTAATTAAAAAAATAAAAATAAATAAAATTCAAACAAACAAATTAAAGACTGCATGACTAAATCCCATGCGTCTCACACTCATGATCAAATTAGATACCAAAATACACATTCTTGCGTGATAGAGAAGGAGGTGAAGAGGCCGAGGGAAAGATATAGACTAGCACACTCACAGTGCACTCGCACGACAGAGAAGGAGGTGAATAGGTGTTGGGCAAGATCTAGAGCACACTCATAGTGCACTCGCATGACAGAGAAGGAGGCGAAGAGGAGGGCAAGAGCTATAACACACTCACATGACTGCACTCATGTGATAGAGAAGCTAATAGACATTGGGCAAGAGAAAGAGGCGAAGAGGAGGGCAAGAGCTAGGGAAAAAGTAGGCCAAGACACAAAGAAGGAGCTGCGCAAGAAAAAGTTGAGGGATAGTGATAGATAAGGAGGCCAAGATCCACATAAAATCCCAAGCGACAAAGAAAGAGAAGGATGTCGTCGAAAATGGTAATTTCATGGGCTTTTTCCCCAAAATCATAAGACTCTAATCGAGTTAGGGTTAGGGTTAGCTCTTTTTTTTCTCGATGAAGATCCCTGCTCTTTTTTTTCCTTTTTTCTCCATATTTCTTACTTTCCCTAATTTTATAAACTAGAGAGATAAACTTCCTCTACTTAGATTTCGTTTCCATTGTTCTTTTGTTATAATTAGAGAAGTAATGAAGAACAAAAAAGTGAATACTACTTATGACAAGAAACTCTAATGAGGATTCAAACATAAAGAAAATACACATGAATAAGAGTATAAGAAGACAAGTTCACCCTAGTCTCACATCTCTAACGCAAGCATGTGATTCTATGAGTGAAGAAGTACAAGTGATGAAAATACCTTCTCAATTTATTTATATGAAAGTCAAGGAAGGAAAAAATCATAAAGTGGATCAAGTCCATAACAAAAAATCTATCTAATTACTAAATGTCCCCACATGTGGAGCACTCCAACTCCAACTCACACATGCCAAGCTGCAAGGGAAGCACATCCAACAAACAAGGATTGAACGTTGAGCACTCCATGAGGTGTGTGTAACACTCCTCATCCAAAGGTATCCAATTCTCCAACACTCCCTCTTAGGCCATGTATACCTCTGGGCCAATGCCACTTACATGATTGGTTTTCAACCCAAGTGTCCTCAAGTCAAGGCCAAGTCTCCATGTAAGAAACCAAGTGTCCCCATTCCATCTAGGGTTCAATTCCCTCCTCGAAGATTCCCAATTATCCTCCTCCAAGGAAAACCATCATCCCAAGGAATCAATAGACCTCCATTTTTGTCTCATGAAGAAATCCACTAGCCATGTAGGTCTCCAATGCTCCAAGGAAGAATTCCACATATGCATCAAGACAAGGTCTTACAATCAATGGGAAAGCTAACTCCAATGTGTATGTCCATCACATCAACTAAGGGTTATCAATACACCATGCACCCCACATCACATGAAGAACCCTTAAGTATGGTGTTAGTTAATTTTGGAGTAACCTCCAAAGAAAAAACTTCCTCTTTATGAGGAAAGTGTTTTCAGCAACATCTTTATGCTTCCTTTGCAACTCAATCAAACAATTTTAGAGTAACCTTGAAATAAAACACACCCTATTTATGAGGAAAGTGTTTTCACGAACATCATTTTGCTCCCTTTGCAACTCAAAAAAACTTTCCTTCTGCAAATTTGAACACGTTGCAACCTCGAAATCAACCACTGGCTCCCAGAAAGGAACTACCCCCCAAACATCACACTCATCCAACAAAGTATCACACATCACCTCCTCAAAACAATTGTAAAGATCTCAAATGAAAGAATCTAATACAATACGGTTAAGATATCTCCTAGGAGGTATACTCACCCTCATTGATGATATGGGCTCTCCTACATGATTTTGTGCATCCTATAATGTTTGGATAATCCATCTTGGCTTTTTTTGTGCTATAGTAGATGATGAGGAATATCCAAGCCCAACCTCACCTTGTACACACCTATATTTGATTCTTCTTTTACCTTTGAATCAATGTATATAGGGTCACCTTGCGTCCTTGAACTGATAACCATCTTTCAGCTAACCTAGACTCCTCCATCCCTCTAGACCAACAAAGGGTAGTACATGAATATTAACTTGTTGTGCATCGACTACACCATTTGGCCAAATCTTAGGCCCTGACTCACCCTCCATGGACAAACCTTGCAGAGGAACCCTTAGGCTTTTGGGGCATTGGATTCTCACCAATGTTTGCATTACTCAAGCCAACATTATCTCTTCCACTTTGTCCACACCTACTCACGTCGGTGCTTCCCTCTGAGGCAAAATGCTCCCCTACCAATGTACTTTTACATCCCATATCTTAGGCAGATTTCTTAGTCCCGTTCATCTTTTGCACAAGAGAACTTGATCAATGAGCTATTACACACTCTTTCAAGGTTGGATGCTTCTATGAAAACCTCTTAGCTATCTTTGCACTCGTACTTCCTTCATCACTAAGTGGTCATTTAGGGGCATTAGCTGATGATCTGGGTTGTTTCCCTCTCGACAATGAATCTTATCCCCCATCGTCTCATTGGCTAACCTTTACCCCTTTTATTGGGGCAATCTAGTATTCAAAGTTTTCCTCGATTTGGTACCGCTCTCACGACCCATACTAAAACAATGTTTTACCCCTAGATGGTCTAGTCAACTATTGTGCCTCAACGCATTTCAGGGAGAACCAACTAGCTTTGGGTTCGAGTGGCATTTCACCCCTGACCAGGACTCATCCAATGATTTTTCAACATCAATTGGTTTAGACCTCCACTTAGTTTCACCCAATCTTCATCCTGGTCATGGATAGATCACCCAGGTTCGGGTCCATAAGAAGTGACAATTTCCCCATGAACACTCTCTCTCGCTATGACTCCGATGGGTTCCCTTAACCAAGACACTGCCTATAAGTCACTGTCTCATTCTTCAATAGGCACACGGTCAAAGATATCATTTTCCTCCCACTTCTTGGGAGATTATGGTTTCATGTTCTATTTCACTCCCTGATGGGGGTTCTTTTCACCTTTCCCTCATGGTACTACTTTGATATCGATCACCCAGGAGTATTTAGCTTTGAAAGGTGGTCCTTGCTGATTCACATGGGATTCTACATGCCCCATGCTACTCGGTTTAGAGCATAACCCAATGATTCTTTTGGCTACTGGACTCTCACCATGTAGGGTGTAGGACTCAACCTCTTCGCCTAGAAGCACAGAGCTTATATTGTGCTCTCGCACAACCCCATTTTCATAGTTTAGGTTGCTCCCATTTCGCTCGCCGCTACTACGAGAATCACTTTTTCTTTCTATTCCTCTGGCTACTAAGATGTTTCATTTCACCAAGTTGTCTCTTGCTTGCCCATGGATTAAGAAAAAGTTAAAAAGGTTAACCTATTTGGGAACCTCCGAATCTATGCTCATTTTCAATTTTGCGAAGCATTTCATTGCTTACCATGCCCTTCCTTGTCTCTGGGTGACTAGGTATCCACCGTAATCCCTTCCTCATTTGAACCTCGTCATTAAAGACTATACCATCCTAAGGTGATACTAAATGAAAAGATCTTATCAATTTCCATGAATGATAAATCATAAATCAAACTACCAGATCTGAATAATTGTGTGCTATCATATACCATTGTATTGGCTAGGATCACGGGTTGGAGATTAGCAGACTTGAACTGTTGACATCCGCCATATGGAAAACCACTATCTCTTATACCTCCTCAATTAATTCTACCATAGAGGCCAATGATAGAGAATAACCCCCCCCCAAACACAACTCAAAAATTTTATCGTACTATGCTCTCCAAAGAGAAACTCTTCCCAAAAACTACTGAGTTGAAATCCCATTTTGGGGATTCTTATAGTTTTGGGCTATCCAGCTAGAAGAGAACCATGACAGGAATGAAGAGCTCTCCCCCTTTTTCACCCAGCGTTTTGGTCCTAAGATTGATTGCTCTTCTCCGACCCTTCCTATCCAACCAGAGCGGAAAGCTAATGTGTTCCACTCCTTGAATCAGGGTGGGTATATGGTCGGTCTATGACCCCTAAACAAACCCTCTTTATGAGAAATTTTTTTTAACCAACATCATTTTTATCCCTTTGCAACTCAAACAAATTTTTGTTCTGCAAATTTGAACACGTTGAAATCTCAAAATCAACCATTGGCTCCCAGAAAGGAACTACCCCCCAAACATCACACTCATCCAACAAAGTATCAAACATACCTCCTCAAAACAATTGTAAAGATAACAAATGGAAAAATCTAATACAATATGGTTAACATATCTCCTAGGAGGTATACTCACCCTCATTGATGATATGGGTGCTCCTACATGATTTTGTGCATCCTAAAATGTTTGGATAAACCATCATGGATTTTTGTGTGCTAGAGTAGGTGATGAGGAATATCCAACCCCAACCTCACCTAGTACACACCTATATTTGATTCTTCTTTTAACTTTGAATCAATGTATAGAATAACAACCTCTTCACTCCTTTCAATCACTGAGGGAGATATGTGTGAACTAGAGGACCTTACTTTCTCATCAAACTTCACATCTTGGATCACTAGAGTCTTCAATTGATCTATAATATAGATTGTATAAGTTGTAGAAGTCTCATTGTAACCAACAACACAATATGATATCATAGTGTTTCGAACCTCCTAGAAACACTGACGACTTGTGAGACTGAAGGAACATAACCTTAGATCGTCAATAAATTGCCAAAATCTATCATACCTCAAGCCTGGAAATGTAACAAGTCAAAGTATTTGGACACCACGCCATGAACTGTTCAAGACGTCATGTAAAAATAATGACATCTACTACAAGATAATACAAGTGGATCACATCTATCAAAATCACAAATGTAGACAACTGCACAAATTCTGCCTATCCTAAAATACCAAGCTTGTGGTATAAGAAAAAACCCAAGTGGGGTTGTATTCAAGCTATGATTATGGGCATCTCTCCCATGCAGCTCAAAATATCTGGGAACTAAATAAACAACCTCAACAAGGTCACCTCCCTATTTTTGAGAGAAACCTAAAGAAAAAGTAACAAGAAGGTCAAATCCATGAGAGAATCCAAAAATCTTGTCCCTATACTCTACAACAATCCCATCAACTATAATCCTAGAATCAACCACTGATTCTAAAAGATTTTTGAACTTTCCTCCATGAAATTCTCACCCCAAACCATTTCGGGGACTCTTGGCCAATTGCTCCTGAGGGCATAAAAACCTAATGGATCAGCAACATTTTTAAGGTCCCTACCATGGAGAAAAATGAGAGTGGATGTCGTTTTATTCCTCATGCAAGAAAAAATATGATGCAATATGATTCTAGCAAGTGTTCAGTGTCTAACGAACTTAAGCCATGGAACTGTCGGCCCACTAAGGCATCCAAACCTAAAATATTATGCATATCTCTTCTTATATGGGAGGTGTTAGTACACAATATATGGCTCTTCTTATATGGGAGGTGTTATAACACAAGACATGGATCCTATAAGGGTTCCTGAGATAGATCTCATTATAAATTTAATCATTAGTCCAGATGATATCCAACTATCATAGACTCGTACCATGTAGAAACATGAGAGTGGATGTGGTTGTATTCCTCATGCAAGCAAAAATCTAATGCAATATGCTTCTAGCAAGTGTCAAGTGTCTAATGAACTTAAGCCATGGAACCCCAATCCCACCAAGGCATACAAACGTAAAATATTATGCATTAGGCTTAAGTCTAGGTACCATGTTTCTAAGAAAGTTCTTGCATTGGAAATTTTTAAAATGACAAATCTGCTCAATTCCTATGGATCTGATATAAGTTTTTTATTTAGAACTATGAATATGATGATGGACTACTAACTAACAACACATGCACATGAAACTGAAGGTATGACCAAACAGGTACCTGTCAGATATTTCTTTGTTGAGTGAGGAAAGCTTAGGACAAATAGAGGCTGGAAATGCGACTGCATCTAGTAGATATGATAAGAAAACAAGGACCAGAGGTGAAAAAGTCAGAATAAAATTTTGTAGACGCATGAAATTGTTTCTTGTCGAAGAAGGATCATGCTCTTATGATGATGACAACATAGGAGACATAGATGTTCCACTCAGGTATAAGCATCTTATGAAGCAATGGGTACCTAAGAAACTATCTCCTATAGATGTTGACTTTGTTGTCAACATGGTGCGAAGTCGCCACCCTCGTGGTCCAACCCGCTCTCACTAGGACCTTCTTCGTCTCACAGGCCCGAAGAGTCAAAGAGCTCCTCCTAAATCCTCTCGGGAGTTCTTGCTACCCACAGTAACTCCTTCAACGATCTCCCCTCTGCTTATCGGGAAATCGGGTTTCACGATATCGTGAAACTTGTGAACACAGTTCTCATGCAACTCAAATCTCTGAACCCCGAGCTCCGATGGTCAATGGTCAACGTTTCCGGTTCCATCGGGGATTTCCCTATCGGGAAATCAGACGATATGAGGTCGTGATTCACTCACCTTACAAAACCCTGAATGTTGATGTACCGATTCTCCACTGACACTTGTGCACAGGGTTGACGCTTGGACCCCACGTGCCTTTCTCGATCGGGAAATCGCCGATCGAGAAATTGTGGTTTCTATTATCATGATTGACAAGACCCCTCAAGTCCTGAAACCCGAATCGTGATGCCACCTGTCAATACCAACCACTATCATCATGGGACCCGTCACAACTCGTCGGCTCGCGAATTCTCCGAAATTCTTTCGACTCTGAAAACGTCAAAGTACCAAATCGCTACTCCCCGGGATCTCGTGCCACCTGTCCTTGTCGAAATCGACAGCTCTGATTATATCGGGGAATCGCTAATCGTGATTTCAAAGAGTATGAAACTATTTCCCTCACAAACCCCAATATGTTGATATGTGATGGCTTGATTCTTCCTACGCCTGCGGGTTAACTCCCTCGCAACTCCTCTCAGATCTAACGATCAACAGGATTTCGTAAATTTGCTCAGCGAATCCCGGGCATCAATTATCCTCCTTGGAGAATCCTTCCATTCCAAAGCTCCACCCTGTTTGGAACTTCTCCTGGGTCTGTTCCCACAGTATTCACAACGGAACTATCCCTCCTGAGCTTAATTCCTCTGACTCCTTCAAAGATTTCCCACGCTTTTCTTACTCAACCTTCAACAACTCTCTAAGTGTTGAATTCTTCCAGGTCCTGTGCACTCGTAGCCACAATAATTCTTGTATTCTTGTGCTCAAAATAACTATTGAGACTCCAACCTTGGCTTGCACTTCACCTGCACGGCTCTAATAACCCAATTCAACTTTTGGGTAGATGAGAATAAGAGTTCAACTATCTGGCCTCATCAACGCACTCTATGCGGATGAATTCCACTACACTCTATGTAGGAATCTCCAAGCTCAGACAGAGAAAAAATTGAAACTCATTTCCCTTTTCTCTCACAGATTTCAAATCAACTATGAAATCACATACAAAGCATATCAAAGAAAATGCATGACAGAAAACAAACATTCATGAGCATAATATCAACACAGAGAAACAACACAAACCATGGAATTGAATCAAAAGCTCTCTTCTATTAATTCAATCTATACATGGGTGTTCTCCACAAGTTCTCTGCTTGCTCTCAATGCTCTGAATGATAATGTTACAATGTACAAAGGAGGGTGTATATATTCCGTTTTCCCTCTCGAATTCTACAACTATCAAATCTACAATAAATTCCTATCTAACAACATTAAATCCATTAAATGCCTTCCTATATACAATACAATACAAGTGCCCATCTTTATGAATGGATTCATGAAAGAGCGGCACTAAAACTTCCAAATCATTTCAAAAATATATGTGTTGGTGCTGTCCAGCTGTTCTCCGCTCCGTGCTGGCTCGCTTGATGAGTTGTCAATGCTCCTGCATCATACTCCTCAGCTCGAAAATTTTCATGGGCTCCTATCCATGAGCTCCTGCACGGTGTGACCATGCTTCTATATTGTTGCTTCAGTCTCCCAGCTGGCATCCTCCACTGGTTGGTTCTTCCATTTCACCAGGTATTCAAAATACTGCTTTCTTCTGGTCTTCTTTCCCAGTCGCTTGTCCAGTATATACTCCATCTGTGGCATTTGCTTCTGCCACTGGACCACTGGTTCCTCAGTTCCAGTGTCTTCTTCTCCAACCCTATATGGGTATAAATCCAAAACATTGAAAATCAGAGATATCTCGATGCCCTCTGGCAACTCAAGCTCATATGCATTCTCCCCAAATTTCTTCAGGACTCTGTACGGTCCAATTTTCTTCATCTTGAGCTTGTTATATGTTCCCCTTGGGAACCTTTCCTTCCTTAAATGCACTAGAACCATCTCCCCAACTTCAAACTGAAGTTGTCTCTTCCACTGATCGGCTCTGTTCTTATACTCTTGATTTGATTTTTGCAGTCGCTGCTTCACCTTCGTGTGAAGTTCTTCCATCGCTTCAGCAAATTCTTCAGCACTAGCACTGCTAGTTTCAGCCTGTCCTGACTCCCTGAGCTCAGAAAATCCCCTCGGCTGTGTGCCATACAAAATATGGAATGGGATTCTTCCTGTACTCCTGTTCACAGAGTCATTGTAAGCAAATTCTACCTGTGGTAATATCTGGTCCCAACTTCTATGGTGCTCTGTCACCAAGCTTCTCAATAAATCCCCCAGACTTCTATTCACCACCTCTGTTTGTCCATCCGTCTGTGGATGATAAGCCAAACTAAATTCCAAATTAGTTCCCAGCTTCTTCCATAGCATCCTCCAAAAATGACCTATGAATTTCATATCCCTCTCTGAGACTATGCTTCTCGGCAATCCATGCAATCTGATGATTTCTTTAAAGAACAAATTTGTGATGTGGGTCGCATCGCTGGTCTTCTGACATGGAATAAAGTGTTCCATATTCGAAAACCTGTCCACCACTACAAATATGGAATCAACTCCTCTCTGTGTTCTTGGCAAACCCAAAACAAAATCCATGCTGATGGCTTCCCATGGCCTCTCGGGTATGGGCAATGGTTGATAGAACCCTGTGTTCTACTTTCGGCCCTTCGCATGTTGAAAAATACTTCATCTGTCAACAAACTTTTTAACATCTTCTCGCATGCCCGGCCAAAAATACGATTCGCTCAACTTGGCGAAATCTTCTCGCATGCCTAGCCAAAAATACGATTCGCTCAACTTGGCGAATGTTTTGTCATGACCAAAGTGACCTGCTAATCCTCTGCTATGCTTTTCCTTTACCAAATTCTCTCTCATGGAGCAATCTGGAATGCATAGTTGATTGCCTCGGAACAACAATCCTTCCTGGATCATGAAATCTATCCACGGACTCCAATCTCTGAGAAATGGATTCTCGGCTGCTTCATAAGCTTCCCTGAAGTCTGCATCACCTGCATACATATCCTTCAGGTTTTCAAAACCCAATGTCTTGACCTTGAATTCCTGCAGCAACAAACATTTCCTGCTCAAAGCATCAACCACTTTGTTAGCAGTTCCTAAAATGTGTTTGATTACAAACGTGAAATTTTGCATGTACTCTACTCATTTTGCATGCTTCTGGTTCAACTTCTCCTGTTGACTTACAAACTGCAATGCATGATTATCACTGTACAATACAAATCCCTTGGTAATCAAGTAATGCCTCCACTTTTTTAATGCCTGTATGATGGCATAAAATTCCTTATCATACATGGCGTATTTCAGTTTTGCATCATCCAGTTTTTCGCTGTAATATGCAACAGGTCTGTCATCCTGACTCAAGACCCCTCCAACATCATACCCACTGGCATCACATTTCACCTGAAATGTCTTCTGAAAATCAGGAAACACCAGAATTGGTTGCTCTGTAATCTTTCGCTTCAACAGATTGAAGCTCTTTTCAACCTCTGCTGTCCAATGAAAAACTTTATGTAGTTTCTTCACTGTATCCATCATTGTTGCGCTAATCCCACTAAAATTCCGAATGAATTTTCTGTAGAAACTATCCAAACCATGGAAACTTCTTACCTCGAAAACATTCCTCGGTGATGGCCAATCCCTGATCACTTCCACCTTCTCAGGATCCATCTTCAATTCATTTGCCGAGATTACAAAACCCAAATAAATGAGCTCTATTTTCATGAAGGAACACTTCATCATATTGACCAACAGCTTCTCCTGCTGTAGTCTTCTCATCACAATGGCCAAATGATTCAAATGCTCAGCCTTGGTTTTGCTAAAAATTAGTATATCATCCAGATATACAACTACAAACTTGCCAATGAATTCCCTCAGGACTTCATTCATCAGCCTCATGAATGTGCTCGACGTGTTTGTCAAACCAAACGGCATGACCAACCATTCATACAAACCCTCATTTGTCTTGAATGTTGTCTTCCATTCATCTCCTTCTCTCATGCGAATCTGGTGATATCCGCTCTTGAGATCAATCTTTGAAAAATAATTTTCCCCACTCAGGCAATCCATCAAATCATCCATTCTCGGTAGTGGAAATCTGTACCTGATGGTGATTTTGTTTATGGCTCTAGAGTCTGTACACATTCTCCAGCCTCCATCCTTCTTTGGACTCAGTACTGTCGGAACGACACACGGACTCAAGCTCTCTCTAACCAGTCCTTTGTCAAGCAGATCCTGTAATTGCCTTTTGACCTCCTCGTTCTCCTGAGGTGTCAACCTGTACGCTGCCTTATTCAACAAATTTTCTCCTGGTATAAGGTCAATGTGGTGACTCACACTCTGCATTGGTGGCAACGAATGAGGTAGTTCGTCCACGATGATATCAACGAACTCTCCCAGCAGTTCCTGAGTCTCATCTGGTAAGTCGTCCACTCTTGTGCTAGTCAGGACAATTCTTGGTTTCCTAACCAAAAAGAATTGTGGATCTTCATTTTTCTCCATATTTGTGAGAAGCTCCTTCCCACTCATAAGAAGTATTGTGATGCTCACTTCCGGCTTCACTTCTTTATCCTTTATCGGAAGCAATGTATGTGACCTCCCATCCTTCTCCAAGGTGTATGTGTTCATTCTCCCATCATGAACAACATTTCTATCATACTGCCATGGTCTCCCTAATAATACATGAAAGACATCCATGGGAATGACATCACACATAATTTTATCCTTATATTCACCCATTTTAAATTCAACCAAGCATTATTTCATAACACTTACCTGGTGTCCTTTCTGCAGCCATGACACTTTGTATGGACTCGGGTGTTTTTTCGTCTTCAGCTCCATCTTTTCCACCATCTTGGTCGAAACGAGATTGTCAGTGCTTCCACTGTCCACTATGACCTTGCATTTCTAGCCCTTGGTCTTGCATGTCGTCCTGAACAGTCTGTATCTTTGAGCTATGTCCTCCACCTCCTTCTCAGGTGTTAACAAAATTTTATGCACCATCAGTGACTTCCCACTTACGGCATCTTCATCCTCATCATCACGCCTCTGCGCCTCTGTGATGTGGGCTTCTCCTTTGTCCATCTTCCTATCTGGACAATCCACGTCTTTACGTCCATCTTTTCCACATGTAAAACATGTGATAACTCCTCCTCGGCCTCTTCCTCTACCTCTAGTATGGGGAAAGGTGTTGGCGTCAGCATAATCTCCTCCTCACTCTGTATACTGCCTCCTTGGCTCAACATATTGCTGTCTCTGTGAGGTTCCACCTCTTTCAATATTACCCTGGGGTTTCTTCCACTCTTCCTTGGGCTTCAGAGTTCTTTCTTGGGCAACCACCTTGCCTCTAGGCTGGCTTCTGCCTCGCCCTCACTGACCTTGCTTGCGGCTCAACTTCTCCTCAGCTTTCAGAGCCAATTGGTAAGCATCTTCCACCATGTGAGATCGGAAGAGCGTCGTGTAGGGAAAGAGTGTAGATCTCGGT
>CBVK0101429407.1:0-17193 GCA_900067695.1 Picea abies
GTTGTATCCCTTCATTTGCTAGATAATAATAAAGGAAGGACCTGGCAATTTCTTTGGTGGACGTAGCCCACATTGGGTGAACCACGTAAATTTGTGTCTCTCTTGTATTGTGTGTCTTCTGTGTTTTGTTTCTGCATTTGTTTTATTTTATTGCTTCTCGGTCCTGTTTTTCTAACATTTACAAAACTGCTTCCACGAGAAGCCTTTGAGTATTTTCGCTAGAGACTTAGAGTATTTTATACTCCAAAATGAATGCTTTTGAATGTTTATCTTATATGTCTTATATCTACATTAGGAAGCACCATAAACAGGACAATTTAGGTTGGGGGATCAGTTTCAGGAAGAGTTTAGTCATGGGGAGTATCCCTAAGGACAGTTTAGTGACGTAGTCACACCCTTTGCCTCGGCAAAGGCCTATGCACTGACCTCCCGGTCTTAAGGATCGTTTAAAGTTCACCCTCGAGTCGAAGTGGCTCCTTTGATTCTCCCTTGGAATCTCTATTGGGATTGAACCACAGGTATTTTCTTCTCCTCACAACCTCTAGGCCTGATTGTTGTTCTCTTCTTCGACAGAAGAATGGAGTTTCGGGTTTCGGGGTTTTTGAAATCCCGATGTCACAAACCTTTTCTTTCCCGATTTCCCAATCTTCGATATCCTGATAGGCTCTAACTTTAGCTAGCCCTCTGGGTTAGACTCGTAGTCCACGCGACCTTGCCTTATATGACCACAGTCAAACCTCTTTCGGGATTCGGGGTTTTGAATGTCGAAGTGTATTAGACTTCTTGTCCATGGGATCCCCGATATCCCGATTTCCTGATTGATGGCTTTTCCTTTCGGGAAATTTCCCGAATACTTTGATCTCTGCCACGCGTCCTCTTATGATGGACGGTCTTGATTTCTTCTCGCGACTTTGTGATTTTAGATGTTCCAGACGTCTCATCTTCAGGATTTGTGAAATGCCAAACCTCAGTATACCGATGGACTTTCCTATCGGGATTTTTCCCAATGGTCCCGATTGTTGCCACACGTCCCCTCAAGATGGACGGTTCTGATTTACTCTCGGGATTTCGAGACTTCAAATCCCGAAGTGTCCTGGCATCCTGTTCTTGGAACTCCCGGAGTGCCGATGGACTTCCGATATCCACCATGTGTCCCCACAAATAGATGGTCCTAATTAAATCTCAAGATTTCGATACTTTCGATGCCCCAATGACACAATTTATCTGTCAACTCAAAACCCCGGCAGCCGAAATACCGACGGGTGCTCGATTATTGCCACGTATCTTCTCAAGATGGATGGCTCAGATTTATTCCGGGATTTTCACTATGAAAATTCTCGACCTCCTGTCATCTTGACTCCCGATTCCACGAACACCGAAATCCCGATGGCCATGCCTCTCGTCAGGACTTTCCTCCTCCCATTCACGAAGCTTAAACCTCGTGCAACTCCTGGCTGATCCAATGGCTGACGGGTATCTATGTGAAGATCCGACGGTCCACAGCCTCCTGAGCTTACACCTTGGAAACCCATTGTAACCTCCTCACTCCTTTGTCAAATCGGACGACTGACGGGATTTTTCTAATCCTCTACAGAGGATTCCGACCATCTGTTTCTTCCCCCTGACAATTCCTGCGAATGAACCAAGTGTTCCTCCACAAAATTGTCTGCCTACGGTGCAAACTTACGACGCCATATTAATACTTCCAGTCACAACTTACATGCGCTGTCCTTCAATGGTTTAGAAGGCCTTATCCTCTCTGAGCTTTCTCACGACTCTGAGTCTTAGAGAAGACTCTTGCGCGCACTCCTTGCGGAAATCTTCAGACACTTCCAAGTGCTGAATTCCCTTCGACCCTGCACACACCTGCAGCAACAGTCCTTCAACACTTCGCTCAAGTTCACTACTCTCAGACCTTCCTTGGCCTGCGTACTCATTACATGGCTCCTGTGCCCAACTGCACTCTAAGGAAATGAGAACAATCACTATCTCTTCTGAGCTTTCAGAGACGAACCTCTGAACCTGTTGTCAATGCACTCCTTGCGGACAATTCAACTGCACTCCTTGCAGGAACTCTTGCTCAAGTAGAGAAATAGTTGAAACTCATTCCACTACCCTTTCCTCTCAGATTTCAAACATTCAACAAGAAATCATTCATACATAGCATAAAAGCAATTGCATGACAGAAAGAGTAAAACATTCACGAGCATAACAGTTAAAGATGCATACACAGAGAATATATGAACACCATGAGTCTGAATCACAGTTTCTTTGTATTAATTCATAACTTCTATACATGGAGTCTGCTACTCAGCTCTCTGCTTCTCTTCTATGCTCTTCTCCAATAATGTTACAATACACAATGAGGGTGTCTATATCCATTTTCCCTCCACTCCTAAAACTGTCAATTCTCAGAATTCAAAGCTACCTACTTAACATAAATGCCTTCTACCTACTATGGACGAGAGCGGATCACTCAAGGTCCTTTACAATATATAAGTACGCCTCTCCTTAACTATCACATTTAAGTTTGGGGCATCCAATCTTCAAAAGTTTTTAAACAATTTATCATGTGCTCAAAATGTTTTGTGCTTGCCCCACGCTCGCTTGACGTTGACGATGCTCCTGCATCATACTCCCTCGCTTGAAAATTTTCATGGGCTCCTGTCCATGAACTCCTGCACGGTCTTTCCATGCTTCTGAATCTCTGCTTCATTCTCCCAGCTGGCATCTTCAACTAGATGTCTCTTCCACTGGACCAAGTATTCAAAGTATTGTTTTCTTCTGGTCTTCTTGCTAATTCTTTTGTCTGGTATGCGCTCCATCTGTGGCTTCTCTACAACTAGCATCTGCTTTTTCCACTGAACCTCCGACTGTTCATCACTTGTTCCTGCTTCCTCAACTTTGTAGGGGCACAAATATGAGACATTGAATATCGGAGAAGTTCCGATCCCATCGGGTAATTCAATCTCATAAGCATTTGCCCCAAATTTCTTCAAGATCTTACATGGGCCAATCTTCTTCATCTTCAATTTATTATATGTTCCTCTCGGGAACCTTTCCTTCCTCAGACGTGCCAGAATCAAATCACCAACCTCAAACTGAAGTTGTCTCTTGTGTTGATCTGCTCTTTGCTTATACTCCTGGCTCGAGTTCTGTAAACGCTCCTTCACCTACCTGTGAAGTTCTTTCATTGCTTCTGCAAAATATTTTTCACTAGCACTCCTAGTCGCATTCTGTTTTGAATCTCTCAATTCAGAAATTCCCCTCAGTTGCACGCCATAGATAATCTGAAATGGACTCTACCCTGTGCTTCTCTTGATTGAATCATTATAAGAAAACTCTGCCTGTGGTAATATGTTTTCCCACTGACTGTGGTGTTCTATCACCAGGCTCCTCAGCAAGTGTCCCAGACTCCTGTTTACGACTTCTGTCTATCCATCCGTCTGAGGATGATAAGCTGAACTAAACGACAGGTTAGTTCCCAGCTTCTTCCATAGGGTCCTCCAAAAGTGTCCTACAAACTTCGTATCCCTATCTAAAACTATGCTCCTTGGTAAGCCGTGAAGTCGAATGACTTCTTTAAAAAACAAGTTCGCAATGTGAGTTGCATCACTAGTTTTCTGACATGGAATGAAGTGTGTCATCTTGGAAAATCTATCCACCACCACAAAGATTGAATCATAACCTCTTTGTGTTCTTGGCAACCCCAATATAAAATCCATGCTGATTGCATCCCACGGTCTCTCAGGTGTGGGTAATGGTTGATAAAATCCCGCATTCTGCCTCTTTCCCTTCGAATGCTGACAAATTCTACATCTGTCCACAAATCTTTTGACATCTGCTCGCATTCTCAGCCAAAAATATGACTCATTCAACTTTGCGAATCTTTTTTCATGACCAAAGTGTCCTGCTAATCCTCCACTATGTTTCTCCTTTAGCAAGTTCTCCCTCATGGAGCATTTTGGAATACAAAGCTGATTGCCCTTAAACAACAATCCTTCCTGGATCATGTATCATGTCAATTTTATTTTATCTCTGAGAACTGGATTCTCAAGTGCTTCATACGCCTCCTTAAAATCTGAATCACCTGCGTACATGTCCCTGAGATCATCAAAACCCAATGTTTTGACCTTGAACTCCTGCAACAGCAAACACTTCCTACTCAAAGCATCAACAACTTTGTTAGCAGTACCAGAAATATGTTAAATCACAAAAGTGAAATTTTGCATATATTCAACCCATTTTACATGTCTCTGATTCAACTTTTCCTATTGAGACACAAACTGCAGTGCATGATTGTCACTGTATAGGACAAACTCCTTGGAAATCAAATAATGCCTCCATTTCTTCAATGCTTGTATAATAGCATAAAACTCTTTATCATAAGTGGAGTATTTCACTTTTGATTCATTCAACTTCTCACTGAAATACGCTATCAGCCTATCTTCTTGACTTAAGACTGGCCCGATTGCAAATCCACTTGCATTGCATTTCACTTGAAATGTCTTTTGGAAATCCGGCAACACCAGAATTGGTTGTTCAGTAATCTTCCTCTTCAACAAATTAAAACTCTTCTCAGCCTCTTCCGTCCAGTGAAAAGATTTATGTCTTTTCTTCACTGTGTCCATCATCGGTGCACTCATTCCATTGAAATTTCTGATGAACTTCCGGTAGAAACTAGCTAATCCGTGAAAACTTCTCACCTCAAATATGTTCTTCGGTGATGGCCAATTCTTGATCACCTCCACCTTATCTGGATCCATCCTCAATTTATCTGCAGAAATAACAAAACCCAAATAGATGAGTTCTGTCTTCATGAATGAGGATTTCTTCATATTTATCAACAACTTTTCTTGTTGTAATCTCTTCATCACAATAGCCAAGTGTTTCAAATGTTCTGTCTTCGTTTTACTGAAAATTAGTATGTCATCCAGATACACGATGACAAATTTCCTGATGAATTCCCTCAGGACTTCGTTCATCAACCTCATAAAGGTACTTGGCGCATTTACTAAGCCAAACGACATAACAAGCCATTCATACAACCCTTCGTTGGTTTTGAAGGCTATTTTCCATTCATCACCTTCCCTCATACAAATCTGGTGATATCCACTTTTCAGATCAATCTTCGAAAAAAAATTTGCTCCACTTAAACAATCCATTAGATCATCCATCCTTGGAAATGGAAATCTGTACCTGATGGTTATCTTGTTAATTTCTCTTGAATCAGTACACATCCTCTAGCCTCCGTCTCTCTTTGGGCCGAGTACTGTCGGAACAACACACGGACTCAAGCTTTCCCTAACCAACCCTTTGTCCAACAAATCCTGGACTTGTCTTTTGACCTCTTCATTCTCTTGTGGCGTCAGTTTGTACGCGACTTTATTTGGCAAAGTGGCTCCAGGTATGAGATCAATATGATGGCTCACACTTCGGATTGGTGGTAATGAACGAGGTAGTTCGTCCACTACTATGTCAGTGAACTCTTTCAGTAGTTCTTGAACTTCTTCTGGTAAATCATCCACCCTTGTGGGTCAAAACAATTATAGGCTTCCTGACCACAAATAATTGTGGATCCTCCTTTTTCTTAACCTCTGTAAGAAGTTCCTTCCCACTCATGAGAAGTACAGTGTTGCTCAGTTCCGATTTCACCTCCTTATCCTTGATTGAAAGTAACATATGAGTTCTCCCATTCTTCTCTAAGGTGTATGTATTCATCCTCCCATCATGAATCACATTCCTATCATATTGCCATGGTCTACCCAGCAATAGATGACAAACATCCATAGGAATGACATCACATAATATCTTATCATTATATCCTCCTATCTTAAATTCAACTAAACATTGTTTAATGACATTTACCTAATGTCCCTTTTGTAGCCATGAAACTCTATATGGACTTGGATGTTCAATCGTCTCCAGCTCCAGCTTTTCTACCATCTCCATCGAAATGAGGTTATCCGTGCTACCACTGTCCACAATGACCTTGCATACCCTGTCCTTGGTTTTGCAAGCAGTCCGAAAAAGACTGTTTCATTGCACTGAATTCTCCACCTCCTTCTCTGGCATTAAGAGAACCTTTCGCATCATCAGTGATCTTTTGCCTCCACATCTCGCCTCTATGCTTCGGCGATGTGAGTATCTCCACTCTCTTTATTTTATCTGGACATTCATAAGACTTGTGTCCATTCTTTCCACACGTGAAGCACTTTATCACTCCACCTCTGCCTCTTCCTCTACCTCTACTACGAGGAAAAGTATTATTATCGGCATATTCTCCTCTTTCTTCGATATGTTTCCCTCTCTGTTCAGCATATTTTCCTCGTTGTGAGGTTCGCCCTTTTTCAGTTCGAGTCTGAGGTTTCTTCCAGTCCTCCTTGGCCTTTTGATATTTATCCCAGGCAACTGATTTGCCTCTGGGATGACTTCTGCCTCGACCTCTTTGACCTTGCTTTCGGCTCAGCTTCTCTTTCGCTTTTAGAGCCATATGATAAGAATCTTCCACCATTCGGATGGTCAACATACTCGTCTCATCCTGAATCTCATATCTCAGGCCATTCATATACTTGGCTACTTTTTCATCATTGCTTTCATGATGACCTGCCCTGATATTCAACCTGTAAAATTCTTCAGTATATTCCTTCACTGACATCAGCTTTTGTCTCAGGTTCTGCATTCTCCTGAAGAGAGTATTCTGGTAATCCCTGGGGATGAATTTTTCCTTCATCTTTGCAATCATTCTGTCCCAGCTCTTAATTTTCTTCTTGCCTTGGCAACGCCTATCCGCTTGTAGTTCATCCCACCACAATGCTGCATGTCCTTTTAATCTCATGACAACATGCTTGACCTTCTTGTCCTCTTCGACATCTTCATAGTCGAAGTAGGTGTCTAGAGCTCTAATCCAGTCTAGAAGCTCTTCTACATCCAGATTTCCCTCATAAACTGGAATGTCCATCTTCGCCTTTGCACCCATTCTTGCAACATCTTTAAGCAAGAGTTCATTTGCTGCATCTTCTGTTGTGACTTCTTCTTCTCCATGTCCAGCATCATCTTCATTTTCGGACTCGCTGATATCTCCTACATCAGCTGTGCATTTTTGTCTTATCTCCACGACCACAAGTCTGGCACATATGTTATGCAGATCTCTTTCTACTTCTGGATTCTGCACCTGTCTACCCCTTCCTCTGGATGTCTCCCTTTCCTCCTCTTGATCGGGTGATTGTCTATCTCTTCTCCTTGGCGGCATGGTGAATCTTTCTTTTCCCTGCTACAGAAAGCAAAGAAGCTTTTCCTAAGATCTGATACCAACTTGATGCAGCCACACCCTTTGCCTCGGCAAAGGCCTCTGCACTGACCTCCCAGTCTTAAGGATCGTTCAAAGTTCACCCTCAAGACGAAGTGGCTCCTTCGATTCTCCCATGGAATCTCTATTGGGATTGACCCACAAGTCTTTTCTGCTCCTCGCAACCTCTAGGCCTGATTGTTGTTCTCTTCTTCGACAAAAGAATGGAGTTTCAGGTTTCAAGATTTTTGAAATCCCGATGTCACAAACCTTTGCTTTCCTGATTTCCCAATCTCCGATATCTCGATAGTCTCTAACTTTAGCTAGCCCTCCAGGTTAGACTCATAGTCCATGCGACCTTGCCTTATATGACCACAGTCAAACCTCTTTCGGGATTTGGGGTTTCGAATGTCGAAGTGTATTAGACTTCTTGTCCACGGGATCCTCGATATCCTGATTTCCCGATTGATGACTTTTCCTTTCGGGAAATTTCCCGAATACTTCGATCTCCGCCACGCATCCTCCTATGATGGACGGTCCTGATTTCTTCTCGCGACTTCGCGATTTTAAATGTTCCAGACGTCTTGTCTTCAGGATCCGCAAAACGCCGAACCCCGGTATATCGATGGACTTTCCTATCGGGATTTTTCTCGATGGTCCCGATTATTGCCACACGTCCCCTCAAGATGGACGGTTCTGATTTACTCTCGGGATTTTGAGACTTCAAATTCCGAAGTGTCCCGACATCCTATTCTTGGAACTCCCAGAGTGCTGATGGACTTCCGATCTCCACCACGTGTCCCCACAAATGGATGGTTCTGATTAAATCTTAGGATTTCGAGACTTTTGATGCCCCAATGACACAATTTCTCTGTCAACTCAAAACCCCAGTAGCCGAAATACCGACGGGTGCTCGATTATCACCACGTATCTTCTCAAGATGGACGACTCAGATTTATTCCAGGATTTTCACTATGAAAATTCCTGACCTCTTGTCATCTTGACTCCCGATTCCACGAACACCGAAATCCTGATGGCCACACCTCTCGTCGGGACTTTCCTCCTCTCGTTCACAAAGCTTAAACCTCATGCAACTCCTGGTCGATCCAACGACTGACGGGTATCTATGTGAAGATCCAACGGTCCACAGCCTCCTGAGCTTACACCTTGGAAACCCATTGTAACCTCCTCACTCCTTTGTCAGATCGGACGACTGACGGGATTTCGCTAATCCTCTACAGAGGATTCTGATCGTCTATTTCTTACCCCTGACGATTCTTGCGAATGAACTGAGTGTTCCTCCACAAACTTGTCTGCCTACGGCGCAAAGTTACGATGCCTTCTTAATACTTCCAGTCACAACTTCCCTGCATTGTCCTTCAACGGTTTAGAAGGCCTTATCCTCCCTGAGCTTTCTCATGACTCTGAGTCTTAGAGAAGACTCTTGCGCGCACTCCTTGCGGCAATCTTCAGACACTTCCAACTGTTGAATTCCCTTCGACCCTGCGCACACCTTCAGCAACAGTCCTTCAACACTTCGCTCAAGTTCACTACTCTGAGACCTTCCTTGGCCTGCGTACTCCTTACACGGCTCCTGTGCCCAACTGCACTATGAGGAAATGAGAACAACCTCTATCTCTTCTGAGCTTTCAGAGACAAACCTCTGAACCTGTTGTCAACACACTCCTTGCGGACAATTCAACTGCACTCCTTGCAGAAATTCTTACTGAAGTAGAGAAACAGTTGAAACTCATTCCACTACCCTTTCCTCTCAGGTTTCAAACATTCAACAAGAAATCATTCATACATAGCATAAAATCAATTGCATGACAGAAAGAGTAAAACATTCATGAGCATAATAGTTAAAGATGCATACACAGAGAATATATGAACACCATGAGTCTGAATCACAATTTCTTTGTATTAATTCAAAACTTCTGTACATGGAGTCTGCTACTCAGCTCTTTACTTCTCTTCTATGCTCTTTTCCAATAATGTTACAATACACAATGAGGGTGTCTATATCTGTTTTCCCTCCACTCCTAAAACTGTCAATTCTCATAATTCAAAGCTACATACTTAACATAAATGCCTTCTACCTACTATGGACGAGAGCGGATCGCTCAAGGTCCTTTACAATATATAAGTACGCCTCTCCTTAACTATCACATTTAAGTTTGGCGCATCCAATCTTCAAAAGTTTTTAAACAATTTATCATGTGCTCAAAATGTTTTGCGCTTGCCCCACGCTCGCTTGACATTGACGATGCTCCTGCATCATTCAGTTAGCGGGAGCAACCCCGAATGGAAATATACCTTTGCCATTGATGACAAAGGGGGAGAGAATGATTAGATGCAGATAACATAGGTATAGTTCCAAAGGGAGTAATGGTCATAAGGAGAGCATGAGAGATATGACTTCAGTATTGCATGAAATGACTTCAAAATTGCATCATAGTGTTGCCATCAAACTAGAAATATCAATTTAAAAGTTTTAATAATTTGATATAATATATTAGTGTAAAATATTAGTTTAAATTATTAATTCATTGTTTTTCATGCAAGTTGTAATTCATTTTTTTTAAGAATTTTTATGAATGGGATGTTTAAATAGTCATTTATCACATAATTGTTTCCTTGATATTAGAAAATTGTAGCAATCAATTTAAAAAAAGACTTAAAAACTAGATTACTCTTTAAATGTAAATGGAAAATGAAAATGTCAAAATAATTTAGTGATATTATCATTTTAATAAAAGATCAACATAGTGTCCTTAGATTTATTTTTTTCCATCCTACTTAAATAATAACTAAACAATTAAATCTTTTTTCATCCTACTTAAATGGCATACATGATTAAGAAAAAAAATAGAAATTATTAACAACATAGTTGAGAACTTGGAATTGATTCATAACAAAAGGACTAATATTTAGCGAGAGAGGGCTTCAAAAATCGAAAATTAAAATCCTAATTCTTTAGTGATTTGGTCTCAACATAAATAATGAAAACGATTTTAATTATTCTTTATCAATTCATTACCTTTAATGGAGGCCATTAAAATTTAATAATATTTTTTATTAATATTTTATTTATTTTATGTGAATAATGAATTATTAATTTTCATATTCAAATCGAATTTGTAATTATTTTACAAATATAATAAATAAATGTTAAATAATTCAATATTAAATAATTAATAATATTTTTTATTAATATTTTATTTATTTTATATGAATAATAAATTATTAATTTTCATATTCAAATCGAATTTGTAATTACTTTTACAATTGTAATAAATAAATGTTAAGTAATTCAATATTAAATAATTTAGATTAGGCAAACAAAAGAATTATATAATATCACATTCCATGTAAATTTATTATTAACATTATATTTCATTAGAAATTAAAATAGGTTTTAATAACTTCGTCATTTCTATAAATTATATAGAATTAAATTCGCTATTATAAAGTAATGTTATTTTTCTATATTAACGCAAAAGAGTATTTATGATCTTTATATAAAACATACTTAATTTACTAAATTAATTAAAGATTATTAATTTATGTGTCTTTTAAAATGTTTTATTGAAATAATATAAATATATTAAAGAAGTGATTAAATAAATAAATAAATAAGATTTATTTAAAAAGAATAAAAATAAACACAATATGGATACTCATAGACTCCATGTTTTTGATAGAAAATTAAGTTCAACTTTACTACACAAGGTAATAGATCTTGGATGGACTATCACAAATAGTATATATATATTAATATAAGATTTATTGATATTTATAGACTCTAGGGTTTTGGTAGAAAATTAAGTTGATTTTTATAACATAAAGCAATAAATATTGGATTGACTATCATAACTGATAGATATATATTAGCACATTTGGCACTCTGCACTCCTTGGGCCACTTAGTTCACTTTTGCTTCTACTCGGTCTCCCACAAAACAGGTTTATAGCTAATGCTCAAGTCAATTTTGACTAATCAAGACAAAGTATGAAAGGGGACAAGTTAGCATCGGATTTTATTTATTTCCATGAGGCTGTAGTCGAGTGGGAGGACAATCCCACCTTTAGCGGTATACCTTTAGGAAGAACCTCATTAAGGTTGACTTCCACTAAAAAGTGTTCAATTTCATGATATGAAAGAAAACAAAATACAAATGACAAAGATATTGAGAAGTGTTAATGAAGACAATAGTGATGGTTGTTCAACACATTTCTCCAATGTTCATTCGGTTTGAGTGGAAAATCTCCAACATTCATTTGATTTTAATGACAAATGTTCTTCATGCCTCCCTCGACGTACATAGCCAATGTGGAATATGTGCCTTGAGAATACAATCCCACCACATCTAATGTGAATGATTGCACAAATCGACTCTTCCCTTTGTTCAATACCCGATTCAATATTTTTTCCTTCTCTAAATCTTGGAGACGGAGAAGGGTCTGGCATTTGAAGTGGAGCTTGAGACATGGAGAGAGTGTTCTTCCCCCCTTCTTAGACATGGTTGTTTTTTTGTATCATTCATTTTCCTGTTTCATGAAGAAGAAGGAAATCATGCTCATGTGTGGGTTTGAGAGTGGTAGCCCTCGTGCCCACGAGAATGCCAAGGAACTATATTTGATTTAGACAACTTTCTAAATGGGAATTTTTTAGTAGTTGCTTGCACAAGATCACATCTATGAGCCAAGGAATCAAAGGGATGGTCAATGAGGACTAGGATATGTTAGCACACTTACTTAAATACTAAGAGCAGGGCGTGAATACATATAAGATAGTTTTTTCTTTTCCTACAATATTTATCAATATGTTATTTTATCAGTCATAAAAATTTAATGATAAATATACAACCATACAATACATCCTATAGATATTTAACATGGAAACCCAAATGGGAGAAAACCATGGAACAATTCTTCTATAACATCATGTACAAACCAACCTTCTCTTACAATGTTTGTAGGCACCAACCTACAGAAGACACCAATCCCCTCTTTTGAGCACCAACTCAACTACAACATTTGCATGAAACTCCCTGCAGGAGACACCAATCCCCTTTGGTTGAGCACCAACTCAGCTCTCCTTGTAGGCACCAACCTACAACTGCTATATTTGCAAGCACCCACCTACGAGAGGCACCAATCCCCTTCATTGACCAACAACTCAGGAAGACATAGGAACCAACCACCTGAAGAAACTAATCTCCTCAAAACGTCAACACTATAAAATCATCTCTTTACTTCAAGTCATCTGCACAAATCTGTTACTTTGTCCTTATTTTCACAGACTTTTCATCAGTTCACAATCTACCTGAATTCAGATGTTCCTTTTGACCTTTCACCTCCCATCCACCCTTAGAAAATTACATTATCTTCCTTTTATTTTCTAGCATCCTCGAACCTCAAATCCTCATAGCTTCTCTTCACATGATCCACGCTCACTCACAAGCACACACACACTTCCACACTAAAAAAATATTTGAGCAATGTTATTTATACACTCTGTATCCCCACGGGTTTGTCCACATACAAAAAAAATGTGTTCATGGGGTCGGCTCTAAACCCTTTTACTCTCCTTGATATCCAATTGCAAAAATCCTTTGAATTGTTCTCAACTTCTCCTTGTTTCATGCGCGATCCATTTGCTAGTCATACTCCATAGGAATCAATGTATAGCTATTGCTGGATCGTCTTCTCTATTAATCATGAATTGTTGATCATTGTCCACCAAAAACATGCAATACACCCTCGATGCTCAACATTCGTCATATCAATTAACTTGATCAAAGTTTAATTGTCGATAGATTTGTTCTCCTTATCATATTAGGACCACCAGGTCTTCAACTTACAACCACTGTTCGATTAGATCTTGGATTGAGCTCGATCATTGATCTAGTTCCCATGGACATCGGATATTGGGACCACCAAGGTACTGGCCTATTAGTCCCCCTAGCCTTTAACTCTGTATGGTTCCTTCAACCATCTGGTCTCCAATATGACGATATGGTGGACCCCACTACCAGGGCACCGACCTATCGACCCACCAAGGCTTCAAGGTATCGATCCATCATCTCTCGGGACTTCAACCATGCATCAATCCATCACTCTTCCGGTATCAAATATATGATATGATGAAATGGTAGATGACATGGTCTTCCATGCTGAATCCTTTCGTATGTACTGGATAACATGTCTCTATTATGTCATCACTTCCTTTGGCCCTGTTTGGACATCATGCTAACTTAGCACAAGCATGTGGCCTAACACATGACACTGAGATAGCTTCTTTCATGGAATTGATGTGACCATCGGATATCATCCCACCAAACCTGTTGGCATAGGGGTAGACCCAGGGTTCAATGCTCAAGAGTGCACCAACAAAGTCCTAACTACCAGCCCTTTCAGCAACACCTGCGAAGCAGATGAAGTCTCACTCGAGGTATAGGCAGGGGTGGTTGCAAGATTCAAGTGTTTGGAACCTTAGCCGGGACACAGATCTGTGATCGTATCACTTACAAAGCACTTAGCATCGATCATTCATCAATATTCACTCTTTATTATACTTCAGAGACAACACGGAGCATCGCAACATTTACTAGATCTAAGATATCTTAGCACTTAACCTTAGCAAAATAGTTTAGATTCAGTATATCAACACTAAGCATCCTCATACATGTTAGATCTAACATTCATATGCATCTAAGAAGCACCAAGCATGAGTAGATCTATCTAAATACATCAAAGAAAAGAAAATGTAAGCACAAGTCGAAGCACAAATCATAGTGCATAGATTTACGTGGTTCACCCCCCCTTTGGGGCTACATCCACCAACTCTTCTTCTTTATTAGTGTCTTTAATCGGTTACAACACAGAGCCACCAAAAACCCTTCTTCGTATAGGACAGAAGATCAACGCAACTCGCTAGATCCTTTTTCCTTGCGCTATAGCACAAAGTCTTCTATAATTTCTCACAGTAACTTGCACTTAGCTCTGCAAGCCCTTTACAATCATGGAAAAAGCACTTACAAAACCTTACTAACACTTAGCCTTCATCACATAGATGCACCTAGCTTCACGTACATTCTTACATTGCCTTTGGCACAGGGGCAGACCCAGGGTTCAACGCTCAAGAGCGCACCAACAAAGCCCTAACTACCAGCCCTTTCGGCAACACCTGTGAAGCAGATGAAGTCTCACCCGAGGTAGATGCATGGGTGGTTGCAAGACTCAAGTGTCTGCAACCTTAGTTGGGACACAGATCTGTGATCTTATCACTTACAGAGCACTTAGCATCAGTCATTCATCAATATTCACCTTTTATTATACTTCGCAGACAACACAGAGCATTGCAACATTTACTAGATCTAAGATATCTCAGCACTTAACCATAGCAAAATAGATTAGATTCAGCAGATCAACACTAAGCATCCTCATACATGTCAGATCTAACATTCATACACATCTAAGAAGCACCAAGCATGAGTAGATCTATTTAAATAGATCAAAGCAAAGCAAATGTAAGAACAACGAGTCGAAGCACAAAGCATAGCACATAGATTTACGTGGTTCACCCCCCCTAGGGCTACATCCACCAACTCTTCTTCTTTATTAGTGTCCTCAATCGGTTACAGCACAGAGCCACCAAAAACCCTTCTTCGCATAGGATAGAAGATCTACATAGCTCACTAGATCCTTCTTCCTTGCGCTATAGCACAAAGCCTTCTATAACTTCTCCCAGTAACTTGCACTTAGCTCTGCAAGCCCTTTACAGTCATGCACAAAGCACTTACAAAACCTTACTAGCACTTAGCCTTCATCACATAGATGCACCTAGCTTCACGTACATTCTTACATTGCCTAGCTTACTTATTTATACATACAAAAGTGGGCCTAAACGTGTGCAAAACCCACAGGCCAACATCCCTTTCCCATTACATTGTCCCAAAACCCAAAAAGGGGCCCAAAAGGGGCCTAGCTTCCGCAATCTCCGCTTCACTTTGCACTTTGTCTTCGTCAGGCTGTCGAAGTCCCAAAAATGGTCAAGTATGACCAATTGTTCCTCAAAACTTGGTCAAGGGCCAACAGAACCCCAGAAACTTTAACATTGTTCCTTCATACAATCTCCTGATATCCAATATGGTGGACCTCATGTAGCTCTAAGATGGCATTTGAGCTGGTTGTTGATGTGGCATATGAGTTGTCCCACTGGGGCATCGGTCCACTGGCCTATCGGGCCTTCAAAACCATTCATACAATTCTCCTATGATCCTCTAATATCCAATATGGTGATATCATATCACTGGGGAATCATGCTATCAGGCCCACGCAGGATTGTGTCAGCGAGCACCCAAAATTTTAGCAATGCATTTTTACCAAGTGTTTTGGTAATTTGGTATCTAGTATAAGATATTGTGGTCTTCGTAGCTAAAAGGATAACACCTTGCATAGGGTTCCATACTCACAATTCACATACAAATTATGTTGTGCCACATTTGTAATATAAAATAATTAAAACAAAAACTCCCTATGCATTTGGGATATTTTTTTTCTTCGAACATGTCAACTGGGATATTAGGAATGTTTGAGCTCTCCACGCCCTCTAATTTCTCAACCACAAACTCTACACCTCCTTGATCACATTCCAACTTTCATTCACCATTTCTCTCCAAACATGTTCATCCCAAACTCATTCGAGTTGACTATTCTCACATAGTTATCTCACCTTTGCAATCACTTTTATGTATATTCCCGCAGCTCAGAATCCCTCCAACTTCTTAGCTTCCTTTATCATATCTCCTTCATTCACACAGGGTAGATATGCAGTAACTCTTCAACTCAACACTAACATTGTGCAACATTGTTTCGAATAGTCTATCTCCTTTGGCATCAATGATATCATTGTTTCCATCAACAATGACAACATTGTTTCCAACAATATTACCCTATCATTGGAAACAATTAGTCTCCCCCTACCTTTGATATCAATGACATCAATGATTGTCACATTCATTTCTACCTTTGAAATCAATGGAAACAGAATTTCCAATAGGATATGTGGTGACTCTTCTATCGGTTGGTCTCGGATAATGACTGTAACAAACCCTCTAAGCAACCAAACCCAATTTTTTTTATTAATTAATACTTCATCCAAAGTATTTTTTGAATAGATGTAGATAACATTGTTATTATACCCACTCCTAATTAGATATTTCTCTTATAATCAATTGATATTCTTGTCTAATGATCATGGTAACACCATGACAAGTTAGAGGCTTAATGACATGTTAATCATTTCTGCCATCATACTAAATGACAGTTTTATACAATTCCTCGCATATTACAGGTGATACTTCATTTGATATTCATCCTTATAACTCTAGGTATGTTTGTTTACAAGTCATTTTACTATACTAAGCATTCTTGTTCATTTGGCAGGATAAGAATCCTCCAGTCATCTTATTATTCCAAGACTTGGAGAAAACTTGCTATCATAGGTAATTTATATTATATTTTTCTCTCTATATAATCTTAAAATAGATTTTGAATTTGCAAAGTCTATATTTTCTTTCCATTAGAATGATATCTCCTCTACCAAATGAGGAATAACAATGAGGGATAGCTAAACTGATCACATTCTATTGTTTATATAAATTTTAGTTTTGTTTATTTACATGCATTTACAAAGCATCACTCAAGAATGATCATCTAATATATTTTAAGTTTATTATTATAGGGTAGGTGTATGCATAGATCCGTTTTCATTTTAATTTAGCATTTCCCTAAAACACCTTTATTATCCACGCTAACCTATAAACGGGTTGGAGATACAACCAAGGTTTGGATGGGTCAACTACCTACCCATCACATTGTGGTTATTACTAAAGTTTT
>CBVK0101429409.1:0-15312 GCA_900067695.1 Picea abies
CTTGATGTTGTCAGGTTCCTTCCAACAGTTCCTTGCTTCCCACACACTTCTTGCTCCGAGGATTCTGAGACCATAGATCTTATAGCTACTCACAATCTATCTTGACAAAGCAAAGCTCAAAACCACTCTAACAAGCTAACAATCTCAAGACAAAACAACTCCTAACCATTTCCAAGAGAGCTCCTCTCCTTTTATAAGCTGAAGAGGATAAGGTGAGGAGGTTAGGATGATCCCACTAAATCATGAAAGTGAGTAAGATCCAAACCATTTGAAGGCCACCTCACCATAGAAGCTTCTCCTTCTAGAAGCATCGAGAAGATGTTCATTTTTCTCATGTACAGAAATTTCCTCACTCTAGCTATAGTGCAACCTGTGGAAACTTTGCAACCTAGCTATAGTGCAGCCTGCGGAAATCAGGAATTTTCTCACCCTGGCTATAGTGCAGCCTACGAAAACTAGACATTTCCTCACCCTAGATATAGTGCAGCCTGTAGAAACCAGGCATTTCTGCACCCTGTGTATAGAGCAGCCTGCGGAAATCCTCTTTAATAGAGTTTTTACAAAGGAAAATACAACTTCTTCTCTTAGTAAAAGTTCTTCTCCCTTCTTTCTTTAGGAATTCAAGCTATTTATCCTTCTAAAGACAAAGGATAGGTTTACATCATTAACGGTCATAAGGGTGATGAAAATAATGTGTAACAGAGAGCCCCCCAAAGTATGAAGTTAGAACAGAGTGATAACTGAAATACTTTGTCGAGTGTGTGTAGGGAACACAGAGCAGTCGGTTGGAAACCTGCCAACAAACAAGGAAATACAGTACAATAATATATCATCACTGAGGTAGGAATTCTCATACTCGGAATACAAATGACTCAAAGCATAAATGTCGACATGCGAAGATCCAGTCAGGTAAGACAGGTCATGGCCACCAAACATACACAGTGGATCCATGCCAATACGACTCAAATATGAACATAGCCACCAAAAATACACTGTGGATCTATGTGTTAAAGACTCAAATTTGAACATAGCCACAAGACATACAATGTGGATCTATGCAATAGTACAAACTGAATATACTCCAACTCAACCTGAATCTGTCAGAAAAGATCCAGGGTCTTCATCTCCACCACTCTACAGTACGAATCTAACCATGTGAATACATGTGCTGAAGTCGAACATGGTAGAAACCACTTGATTACCGGTCATTAAGGATACTGTTAACAAGTGCGAGGGAAATCACCATTAATGTCAATGACTCCCAAGGTACTCTAGTACAATCCAACGAATGTGAATAAATGAGTCGAAGTTGAACATTCGACGAAATCTCTCGATAAAGGGTCAATAATGAAAACCCACTGTCGAAAGCGAGGAAACCTGCCATTGAGGCATGCAAGTTCCAAGGTACCAATTAGTTTCTAAGTCTAATTCCTAGATCTAAGTCTAATTCCTAGATAATGAGTTGAAGTCGACAGGAAAAGACTCGCCATAGGAGGGCCTTAATACATCCCCCATCAATGACACGAAACATGTAACAATATTTGAAGTAGATCAGAGTAACCAATGATTCAGGACTGACTCAGGTATGGCCGACGCAATAGAAATCTTAAGAACTGCAGAAATGGTCGACGCAATAGAAGGATTTCTGGGTTGAACTTCTCTTTGAACATATTGACAACATGACAAATGTCTTGGAAAAACTGACTCAACAACAGGGATCATAGACCAATTTGTAATCTTATAGGAGTATGATCAAGAGACAAGCGTATTTTCCAACCTAGACACAAAGCAAGTGAATGGGTTTCATGTTCAAAAGCGACTCTTCCATATAATACAGGTTTTAGATACATTTCTTTCCAAATTTTTCCTCCACCATTTCTGGCGAGTACCTCTTTATTTTTACACAAGCTTGAGGAGGATAACATATGCTTGAACTGTAAGCTCATCCTTCAGATGAGTCCCTCAAAGTATGTTTAACGAACCCTAAGAAGGAGTGGTTCGGTCCCATATGGGTCTTTCAATGTTTGTTTTACGAGTCCAAAGAAAGAAAAATCAGGGGTTTTTCATGTTTAGAGAGTCTAAAAAACACTTAAAGAGAACTCTCTATTCCTTTTTCATAAAGTAGTCTGATGAGACTGAAAAAGAGATAAACTATCGCTCAACAGACATTTTCTTCAAATACTTTAACGAGCGTGAAAAGAACAAGGTCGCTCGACAATCTTTTCATGTTTAGAGAGTTTGAAAAGAGATTAAAGAGAACTCCAGGGGGTTTCCTTTTTCATATAACCTTTACGAGTCCGAAAAAGTGATAAAATTATACTCGGTTACATTCTCATTGATTTATGAGCATGAGAAAAAAACAAAGACTAAGCTCAGTATTGTTTTCATTTTTAAGCAAGATTAAAACAAAACAAAACTATGCTTGGGATAGATTTTATTTTTACACAAGCTTAAAAACTTAAACAAAACTATGCTTGGACCTAGTTTCATTTTTACACAATCTTGAACCAGAGGAAACTATGCTTGAGGTAGGTGGTTTCATTTTTACACAAGCTTGAACCAGAGAAAACTATGCTTGTGACTTCCCAACACATGGTTGGTACTTAGCCCCCAGTGTAAGAAGCTAGCGGCTCAACTTCAGTGTGAAGTCTAAGGGCTAGATGTAATGCCTCCCAAGCTTTGTTTCGTCTAACTGGAAAGGCGGATGAAATGAAGCTTCAAATACTAGACGAAGGACTTGACTCAACATAGAGGGGGAACAATTTGTTTCATTTTTTAATGAGCTTGAAACAGGAACAAGGACTATGCTTGAGAATCCAGGTTCAATCCCTATACCTCTGTTTCATTTTTTAACGAGCTTGACACAGAAACAAGAACTGTTCTCTTAACCTTTGTTTGATTTTTTAACGAGGTTGCCACAGAGACGCAAAAACTATCCTCATAACTAGTTTCATTTTTTAACTAGCTTGAAATCAGAAAATCATGCTCAAGGCTGGTTTCATTTTTTAACGAGCTTGAAATCAGAAAAGCATGCTCAAAGCTACTCTTCTTGATCATGGCTTCCAAGAGGAAAATGCTCCGGGAGGACACTAGGTCAAGGGACAAAACTCAGTCATGGCTTCCAGGAGATCTTCACTAGACAAAAGAGACACACTTTGGAAGGACACCATGTCGAGGGTTGTGATAGGGGTAAAGAAATCAATCTCTAAAAACCCTATCGAAGAGATCACCATGTCAACTACTGGATCTAGGTCATAAGAGATTGAGGTTATAGTGAGAGACTCATCTTCATTAGCAATTGAAGGCATGGGAGACAACGCCACATAATTGACATGTGGCAGGGGTGATACCATCTACATATAATAACCATTTAGGTAGGTCATCCAGTCAGGACTGATGAATGAAAGTTGATCAATAGTCACAATTCTTCCATTGTGAGGGAAATATATCACACGAAAAAGAGTGGACACAATAGCTTTCATGGCATAGACATAATCTCGCCCAAAGAGTAAAGAAAAATCCAAGGGGTCTTGGACTACCATAACATCAATAAAGACAGTTTTCCCGCCCAAAGTTATAGGAAATTGAGGAAGGGTCCCTAAAGGTTGACTGGTTCTTCTGTTAAAAGCTAACAGATTCTGCATAACCGACGCAAGCTGAGGACAACCCATAGCTTTCCAAGCAATAGAGGAAAAAATACTAACAGACGCACCTTCATCTATCAACGCTTGAGGAACGTCCTGACCACAAACCTGTATTGTAATATGGAAAGGAATGTGAGAGGGAAGATGAGGTCCAGTTAGCACACCCCAATTAAAAAGGATGGCATCATTACTTGGAGGAGGTTCCATGGGAGAAGGAGGAATGCCCCCCGACATGGTATATTCTCTATCAACAAGAAAGACATGGGCAGTATCGGGTTTCCTCTCTAGCAGGAGAGTAGGATTGACCGATGACAAGATCAGATCGACCACTTAGGTTTCATTCTCCAAGGGGAGAATGGGGTCGATGGGTGGAAAATGATCGACCTATTAGGTTTCACTCTCTGACAAGAGAGTGGGATCAACCGAGGATGGGACCGTATTCACCACTTGGGTTGCACTCTCTGGCGAGAGAGTGGGATTGACCGAGGATGGGATCAGATCAACCACTTTGTCAACTAGTTCAACTAAGGACGTGACTAGATTGACTACATGATTAACCAAACTGGCCGATGAAGGGGTCAGAACATCAACTACATGTGGGTCAAGAGTAAGCTTGCGATAAGCAGCTGGAAGTTGGGGCTGTGAAACAGTCATGTCTTCCAGTAATTTTGAGGCTTCATCCATATGAGGGCAAAGGTGAGTTAGATGATTCCCTTTGCATAACACACACGAGAACTTGACTCTACTTTTCTTCTTCCCAACAGTATTTTGACTAGTTGACGGGAGGTCATCAACATGTTGTTTAGAGGTTGACGACATGGGTTGGAGAGGTTGTGTAGATCATGCTTCTATAACCTTGGACAGACTAGGGAAATCCTTAAGAAGATGGCTACCCTTACAAAGCCTGCAAGGGTACTTGGGCTTATGGGTTGTTTGGGTGATTTTGGCACCATCAACATTCCCAACACGATTAACAGTAGCTGGTTTCTTTCCAACATGTCCAATAGTGGTTGGAAGTCTAGACACTTGTTTATTTTTCTTCTTCTTATTCTTTTGTTTCTTCTTCTTCATATCCACCAAGTTACTAGCTTTAGAGATTTCACTCGGCAAAGAAGATGAAATGGAATAAGACCTTGCAAGTGAAGAAGGTGAAGGATATCTTACTGGTGAAGAAAGTTAAGGATCAACATGAGGTTGATGTTCTTGGGGGGAAGTGCTTACAAATTAATCACTAACTACATTTGGGACTACCTGAGTGGAAAACAACCATACCGGTAATCCAATTGTGAGACCTGGAAGGCTCAAAGTAAAGATGTGAGGAGCAAAAATGTTTCCGTAAGAAGGAAAAAAAAAAGGTTCCCCTGGAGCAGGGGTTCCTTCATTTGTCCTTCCGGGAACTGACGCCATTGAAAACTGAAATCCAACCTAGAGTCCACTAGGGAAAACAAACAACACACGCTAAAAATCTAGTAAGCAAGCAAGCAAACAAAACCTTCTCACAATGAGCACACTAGTTGGTGATGAAATCCAATGTCGTGGGAATAATGTAAGAAGGGGCTGAGATAGAGTGGGTGGAAAAGTTACGTTGACGACCTGCTTAATGGACTTACACCCAGGTGCAAGCTCCCACACATAATCATGGGTATATCCTCCAAGGAGCCTGAGTGAGTTTGGCCAACGTCGATTCTAGGTACCGTGAAGACTTGCTATAATATACCAGATACAAAAAGTATGCAGAATATAAATAAAATGCTAGAAATGGAAAAATAACAGTAATATAACCAGCATAATCTCCACAATAACATAGAAATGATATAACAACAACAACAAAAATAACACTCTGATTCAGAAAGCAATGTTCACAAGCCTCTTCAAGGGGGAAACCTCCAGTCGAGCAATGCTCTATTACAATAATCTCCAAGCTAGGGTTCTCATACCCTCGACTCCTATTTATACTAAATATGTCTATCAAAAGAAGCATCTAGAGGAAGATCCTTCTAGAAGTGGAAGCTTCTATTAGGTCTTCTTACATCCACCTTATTCTATTTTATTGAAAGGCCTTATTAATATTGACCTTTATTACATCCTTCTACCTATGTGCGGGTTAAGACCCTAACATGTCCGCCTCCTTAAAAACAACCTTGTCCTCAAGGCTTGAGATGTGGAAATTGCTGCAGAATGGTAGCTGGTTCCCAAGTGGCATCTACTGGAGTTGTATCTTTCCACTGGACTAGCACTTCCTTGATGGTTCTCTGATGTAGGCGACGCTCACTCTAGTCCAAAACTACTTCTTGTTGTAGCCAAATGGATCCTTCTTCAGCTAACTTGGGAAGGTTGGTTTGAATTGGCACCTAGTTCCAATCACCTTTTTTAAGAATGAAACACGAAAAACAGTATGTAGCTTCGAATGACTGGTCAGAGCTAACTGATAGGCTACTTGTCCCACATGCTTGAGAACTGTATAAGGACCATAAAATTTGGATGCTAGCTTCTGACAATGCTCGACCTTGAGGGAAGTTTTCTTGTAAGGTTGCAGTCGCAGAAACACATGATCCCCTTCTGCAAATTGACGTTTAGAGTGACCTTGATCTGCTTGTTGCTTCAGGTGACTCTGTGCCATGACCAAGTTCTCTTTGAGGGTATGGAGAATAGCCTTTCGAACTGTAAGTATTTGGTCAACCGCCTAGACCTTCGAGGCACCCAGTAAGTATGAGAGAACTGAAGGTGGCTTCTGTCCATATACCGCTTCAAAAGGAGTCAGGCATGTAGCTGTATGGTAGGAATTGCTGTACCACCACTCAGCTAGGGGTAACCATTAAGCCCACTGATTTTACTTTTCAGAGGCAAAACACCTTAGATATGTTTCCAAACACTTGTTGACAACTTCCATTTTACCATCAGTCTAGGGATGATAAATTGTGCTGAGATGCAATTGGGTGCTCTGTAGCTTGAACAATTCTTGCCAAAAATTTCTTCTGAAAGTTGGGTCACGATAAAAAACAATAGAGTGTGGCATTCCATGAAGCTTGAAGACCTGGTCCATGAAAATTTGAGCCACCGTGGATGCTGTAAACGGGTGTTGAAGAGCGCAGAAATGAGCATACTTGGAAAGGCGATCAACAACCACCATTATGACTGATTTACTTCCCGATTTGGGTAAGCCAGTAATAAAGTCCATAGAGATATCCTTCCAAATAGTAGGTGGAATCAGAAGTGGTTGTAGTGTGCCCAGAGATTTGACTGTTTCTCCCTTGTTGTGTTGATACACATCACATTCAGTGACAAAATTACGAATGTCCTATTTCATACCATCCCAGAAAAAATAATGTTTGACCCTGTCATAGGTTTTGGTGAGCCCAGAGTGCCCCGCTATGGGTGTAGCATGAAGATCAGAAAGTACCGTGGATTTAAGCTTTGATTGTTTACTTAAATACAAACAGCCTTTGTATCGAAGCTCATCATGGAGCCAAGAGTACCCTAGGGGAGCTAGAGCATTAGACTGCAATTGCTGGATTATATGTGAACTTTCGGGATCTTGTAGCCATTCCTAGTGAACGGCTTGGAGCCAATCTGGTACAATGAAGGAAAGAGAAAAAAGGGATCCTTCATCTTCATATTTTTAGGAAAGTGCATCTGCCACCACATTGTCTTTTCCTTTCTTGTAAATGATCTCATAATCATATCCAAAGAGCTTAGTCACCCATTTTTGTTGCTTCAGGGAGGAAATGCATTGTTCCAAAAAATACTTGAGGCTTTGTTGGTCTGTCTTAATTTGGAAACATTGCCCCAATAGAGAAGGGCGCCACAGATCAACAACATGCAGAATAGCCAACATTTCCTTTTCATAGATGGATTTGCCCTGATTCCTTTCAAATAGTTGCTTGCTGGTAAAGGCCAGAGGTCGACCCTATTGCATAAGGACAACACCAATTCCTTTCCCTGAGGCATCACATTCCAACACAAAGGTCTTTGTGAAATCAGGAAGGGCTAGAATTGGAGTGGTGCACATGGCCATCTTCAAGGTTTGAAAAGCTTGAGCAGCGGCTAGAGTCCAAGTGAAAGAGTTCTTTTTTAGGAGAGTAGTGAGAGGTGCTGCAATCTTTCCATAATTCTTAAAAAACTTGCGATAATACTCTGTTAAGCCCAGAAATCCACGCAATCTTTTGAGAGTCTTTGGGTGCAACCAGTCTTGCATAGCTTCAATCTTTTTTGGATCCACCCTGAAGCCATCCTTTCCAACCAGATGACCCAAGTATTCTACTTCTGAGGCACCAAAAACACATTTAGATTGTTTCAGGAAATGTTGGTGCTGAGAGAGTAGATGGAGAACTTGATCCACATGAGTAAGATGGTCTGTCCAAGTTTTGCTATAGATGAGGATATCATCAAAGAAAACTAAGACAAACTAACGGAGAAAGGGACAGAAGACATGGTTCATGAGGCTTTGGAAGGTGGAGGGGGCATTACACAAGCCAAAAGGCATGACCAAAAACTCATAGTGTCCCTCATGAGTTCTAAATGCAGTCTTGGGAATGTCTGCCTCTTTCATATGTATCTGGTGATAGCCTGAGTGAAGATCAAGTTTAGTAAAGAATTGGACGCCACTCAATTCATCCAAGAGGTCATCAATGACAAGAATGAGAAATTTGTCTTTAATGGTTAGTTTGTTGAGGGCACAAAAGTCAAGACACATTCAACAAGAACCTTCTTTCTTCAGGACCATGATTACAGGAGAAGAGTAGGGGCTCGTACTAGGGTGGTGTTGACGGGCAAAATTGTCCTTCCATCAATTGAGAGAGTGGAACCGATCCGGGGTTGTCTAATAACCCAAGCCATTTGGAATGAACCACCCTGACGGGTTTAACGGCTCCGTTGGCTGCTCTAAGGTCCTAAGAAAACCAAAGAGAAAACTAATCTAAACTAACTAATCTATCTAAAACAAATAAAACTAACTAAACTAACTAAAACTAATAAAACAAACTAATACACTAATCTAATTAAAACAAACTAATAAATTAAACTAAAACTAATAAAACAAACTAATACACTAATCTAATTAAAACAAACTACTAAATTAAACTAAAACTAAATATAAACTACTTTAACTATTATATACAATCTACTAATTATTATTACACTAACTCTAGCAATTAAATATCTAATTACTAATTGAATTACAACGTATTCACAAATATACAATATACACAATTGGCAGATTTAAATAAAACCTGTAAAACTCATTTGCTTTCTGCCCTAAGACAACCAGAAATATATTTTTGATTTTTATATTTTATAAATAAGAAATGAAATTTACTAAAATTAAACGATCTAATATACTAAGCACATATATCTAACTAAATATTAACAAATACACTAACCAACGAATGGCAAAACTGATCTGGAAACGCTCCTAATTTGTCCTGTGTATGATGAATTCGAAGCTGGTCGGAGGAAGTAAACTCGCACCGGTTAATCCATAAGCTTCTCGTAAACGATAAGCTGCGCTGCTCTTTGAATTGTTAACAGGACAAACAAGACATAAAAAATCATAACAATTTTATGATTTATAAATCTCTGCAATAAGGGAAACCTGTTATGCAAAAACTTATATTTAATAATTCAACTCATGAAAAAAAGAAATTTGTCATTCACAAACTGAACTAAGCAATTTTTATGTTTTTCAAATGCTTGGAAGAAATCAGATATGGATTACAGTGATTAAAATTATATCATTTGCACATGATTAAGATAGCTAAAGTAGTCATTAAACAGATACAAATTGATATACACAACATGAAACAAAATATTGATATAATGAGAAGCTAAAGCTGTAACAAAACACCAAATTCTACCTCAGTCTGTATTAAAACTCCATATCCTTGTTCTCCCACGAATGAGGATCCACCTTATTACAAAAATAATAGGTATTTATAAGTCTCTCCACAGGGTAAAACCTCCCTGTGGATAATATCACACTGTTTTACATAATCTGGGAGATATCCCAAAATCAACTAAACTAGGAAACTAAAATGCAAGTGAAATATTTCAAATATCCCCTAACTGCTCATCAAATCCACTGCAATTTCAAATTCATCTGCAATAGACCAAAAATATCAAGTTAGAAAGATATTTTATTAACAAAACAATAAAAATCTAATCCTATAGACTTAGCTACAGAATCATCTGATTCTGTAGCTAGTCTAAAATAGCATACAGGATCAAATAGAAATCAAATCAAATCTTTTTTTTTTTTTTGAAAGAATCAAATCCAATTTTCTTTCAATAAACATTAAAACGAATCACTAATGATTCAAATGATTTTATCTTTCAATATAAAAATATAATCAAAAGTGATTTAATCGAAACAGGGGTAAGGATACTCTGTTTCACGGTTACCATAAAATCAGGTCGAACAGTAACAAGACTGTTCCATATCCAATTAAAATTAAATAGGATCAAAATCCAATAACCGAAATAGATAGGCAAGCATGATCTATTTCGATTGCCATCATATTCGGGTAAACAGAATCGAAACCAAACAGTTTTACAAATCGTTTCACATCCAATTCGAAAGTAGTGAAATCAAACAAATCATATGCAACGTTGTGTTTTTCCAAAACAGGAGATATGATCAGATCAAGATAGAATCGTTTTACAATTGTTATAACTGTTATGACATCAAACGGTTCGTGCCACAGGTAGATTAATTCAGACAGATACGAGGATCAATTCATACAAAATCATAACCAGATTGATTTGGCTTTGACCACAATCACGATAGAATTGACATCAGTGATAATTCATATAAGCTCGAACGAAATCATTAATTCCAAACAAATCGCGATCGGGTCTGATATAGAAATAAATCATGAATTCAATCTCATTTCACAAATCCAATTGAAACAGAATATCCATCGTAAATACAAATCCAACTGATAACAGGGTCAAGCTAACAGTAAACCAATACGAATTAACCGGCTGGGCATAACTGTTATGAATCGAATCTATTCATGACTTGGATGAATATTAACAGGATCATATTAAAAATAGCCCGAATTGTATTCCTGTTGGTCGAAAATAATATGGAACCGTAACAGTTAACCATTATTACCAATCACATTGTATACACTATAACCAGAACGAATCAAAATGTGACTATGTTTGAAAATTGAAATATGAGAAATAGCTTGTGTCTATAATAGATACAAACGATTTCCATTAGCAACAGAGCATCCAATTTAAGCTAAATCAAACCAATCAAATCCATACCACGATCCAATCAAATCGATGAAAAATCCAATCGAAGCTAAACTGGGAAAACAAAATTCCATTAATCAAAACAAAACTATGTATATAATGCATATAATGTAACAAAGCCAATCAATGTTGTAATCAGAGTTATTCAAGAATTTGAATTCGTTATATAAACAAGTGATAGAACATACAAGTGAGGCTGCTCAAACTATGCCAACTTTGAATTCACAACCGCTGTAGCTGATTCCACATTTTTAAACAAAATAGAGCCGGTCGTCCTCTGTGGCTTGCAATTTAGCCTTTTGATTGGTAAGACGTGCCACTTGGTCCTCCAAAGAATGAATTCTTGACTGTAGCATAGGCACATCATTATAATACCTCTCTAACCACGAGCTACATAGATCACAGGATGGCACTGTATATTGAGGCAGAGCAGGAGAGGGTTTGGATGAATGACTAGGGGTTTCACAAGGCAGCTTAATGCCTAGGTAGTTAGGGTCATTTTGTAGGCAAGGGGGAAGGCTCGACACAAATTCATACAAGGGTTTGGCACACAAACCTTCTCAATAAGGATATTCACTTGCCAGGAAACGCTCCACTTCCGAGTCTGAGTCTTCACTTAACACGATAGGGCTAGGATTGATCGGAGGTTTTGGCTTGTTCCTCGTCATTCGAGAAATTATACGGGCATTCTTTTTGCCTTTAGCGTTTGCAGTAGGTTTGTCTTTAGGCTTCTTTCCCACAGGCTTAACAATCTCGACATCCTTGGTCACAGAGTGGGGTAGGTCGATAGGTGAGTCGGGTAAGGGTTTAGGTAACAAAATACTGTAGGGTACCAAGGGTACAGTCTTGTCTTCACTCACCACAGGTTTGTCAACCTGTGGAGGGTTTGAATCCTCAAAATTATTGTGGGCAAGGAAATCGTTCCAACAGTCTCTGTGTAATTTCAAATGACAGACAACAATCATTTTAACCAGCCCATAGTGAAAAGGGCTGCTATCAGCCTGGTTCCTTTTATATTTCTTAGACATTTTGCTTCTAAGCAGATAATAGGGCATATTGAGTTGATAACCCATAAAAACCATAAGCAAATGAAGGTGGTGTAAGAAAACAAACCCGTATCGACCTTCGCAGGTGATAAACTGTTTGATAATCATCAACAACTCATGCCAACGCTGTTTCAGCATGGTCATAGGTAAACCCTTATCACAGGAGCTAACCTTACGCGACTGGAAGAGAAGAGTCCAAGGGACCTCTTCCACTTTGCAATTCTTGGACCATCGTTTTCCAGTGGCAGGCAAACCCATGGCATGACTGATAAACTGCTCGTCAATTTGCAATTGAACATCGCCGGCCTTGTCTCGACAACCATCAAAGGTCATGGAGAATTGCCTAACAATGCAAAGGTTAAAACCATCAAATTTCTATATGAACGGGAGCCACCCATTGTCTTCGAGGTCACTGCGGGCACTGTCGAACATCAATAGATCCTGGCTGCCATTCGGTTCATCCTTGGAGCCATGGTGCGAGCACATGGTAAGGGTTTGGTTCGAAATCATCAACACACGGGAGCAGAGTCATTTGGTCTAACCACAATGAACGATCAAAGAGGAAGCATTAATGTGCGCATGCGAGGGTGGTGGGATTATTCATCGCCATGCATAATAGTAATGGAAAAGTACGACCGCCAATTAATCCTCTGTTCAATCAATCATAACATATTTCAAAACCATACTATTCGGCCAACCCAAAAATCAAACGATGAGTGATATGCCAACGTGCCATTAACCATAATCTTTCAAACCATGAATATTCAATGTGAAATCAAACCCAAATGTTAACCACGCGCTTATTGCACAAATGTATAATCAAAAGTTTATAAAACATTATGACAATCGATTTTATAAAATTGACAAGCCAAGAGCTATAAAAATTTTAACATAAGGATCACATTATATATATAAAAACAAAAATAATTCATGACCTTTATGCAATTCATAGAATCAAGTATAAACCCACATGCTCAATGCCTCATAAGTTTAATAAAATCAAATTGCACAATCAAAGTAAGAATAGGTAAATAGGCATAGTTCGAAAATCCTTTTAGCCACATAATGATAAACCAAAGGTAAGTGCCATTCAAAATATCAATGCAAAGATTATGACAGTTCAAATAACGATGGAGGAGTTTTCACGCTTACAGTCGTGAAAACTAAATGGATACCGATTTGCAAGTGTCGCAGGAAATGAAAATATCGTCTATTTGCAAAATGCGACGACAATTTGAAGTTCAGAAGACATAGGTGTAGGTAGCTTATAGGGCAATAGAAAAAATTGAATTGGCTGCCGACAATGGCGACACACTGGTAGAAGCAGTTATCTCTATCAAAAGAAATAAATTCAGATTAGGACAACAAAGAAAATTTCAACTCAAAAACAACAACCAGAAAATCGTACAAACATCATCATTTACCATCTTTTCCAGCGATGTTTTAAAAGATGAAAACTAATAACAGTCTTAAGATCAGCAAGTCATGATATTAATGATAAAATCTTCAATATTGTTGGCATGGCCACTACTGCCAGTAGGCATCCATAGCCTCGACAGGGTTTCCATTTAACCCACTCTAACATCTGTATCCTGTCAAGAAGTTCTAGATCATAATAAAGGACATTAAAGAGGTTTCTCATATTTTTTCAGGTTTTCATGTACCCGACTTTGCTTCGCTGCCAGCAGGCCTGTTCAGTACCCCGACGAAGTTGTCTTGGCGTCATGCATGCATTTACCCACTGCCAGCAGACCTGTTCAGTATCCCGGCGGGTTTACAAGCACTTCCCACAACTCTTATTAATATTTTTATTTTGTTTTCTTTTTTGGATATATAGCTGAGCGGGGTGACGTTGAAAGTCTTGATATTTTAACATATTTTTCAGACCTCATCAGAATTTTTTAACACTGTCCTTTATTCAGCTCCAGAAATGTTTTATTTATAAAAACAACTTCCTACGACAGGGAGACATCTCTTTGAGTCATTCCTTTACGGAAAAGGGACAGCGTAAAAAGATAATAGATGATCATGACAAACTTTGCTCAGAGATTGAAATTAGTAACTTCTTTCAAACAACAAAATTTTCCAACATAAATATCAATTTTAGAAATATATCACTGATGTTCGTACAATCTTTCAGAAGTTATTTCAGCGAAGAAATTTTTCTATGGTCTTTGTCTAAATGGCTCAGTTCACAGGTATGCATATCTTTAAAAAAAAACACAAAAAACTGATCAATTCAAATCAAAACCAAAACAGAAAACAAACGAAAAAATGCAAACCAAAGAAATATTTACATCATATACAAGGGTAGTTATCAAGCAAAGTATCTTTTCAGAGCTTGGCCATTCACCGGATAGGTGTCAAGATGCCCTTCAAGATTCTGTAATTGAAAGGAACTAGGACCCAACTTTTCAGCAATTAAAAATGGCCCAAGCCATAAGTTTTGAAACTTGGTGTGCTCACCCTTTCCTTCGTGTGGTGTGTCCCACTTCAAGACGAGATCGCCTACTTCAAAATTCCTATCAGAAGCAGAATTGGAATCGAACCAGCTTTTAATCAATTGTTGATGTTGGTCTAACTTACGCTTAGCTTGAGTTCTTACTTCTTCCAACTTCATCAAAGCATTAATGCGGCTTTCTAAAGGGGGACAATCTTCTTCTTGGACTTTTTGTGACAATTGAAGTGAAGGAAGAAGAATGTGAGGTGGCAGAATGGCTTCTCTGCCATAAACGAGAAAAAAAGGGGGAGTTACCTATAGCGGCTTTGGGTGTTACCCTATCATCCCATAGTGCATTCAGCAGTGCATTGTGCCAGTTCTTGTGATTTTCAGCCATGGTTCTCTTGATAATTTTGATCAAGTTCTTGTTTGTTGATTCTGCTAAGTCGTTGCCCTAGGGGTAGTAAATAGCAGAATACTTCAGTTTTATTCCTTTCTCCAAAGAGAACTCACTCATCTCTAGAGAAGAAAAGTATGAAGCGTTATCAAAGACTAGACAATGAGGGATACCGAAACAAGTGATGATATTCGAGTTCAGAAAAGCGATCACCTGACTTGTGTTAACAGTTCTTAACACGGTGGCTTCGGACCATCGAGCAAAGTAATCTGTGGCTGTCACAATATAATTGTGTTGTTGTGAGGATGGAGGGTTAATAGGACCTATGATATCAAGGCCCCATTGCTGGAAAGGAGAATTGACTGAAACGGGTTGCAAGGGGAAGGCTGGTTTTTGCAACCACCCTGATGCTTTCTGACAAATGATACATTTATGACACAAGGCATGGGCGTCCCTAAAAAGTGTGGGTCAGTAGTAACCGGCTCTTAAAACCTTATGAGCAGTGGTATCGCCACCGAAGTGACCACC
>CBVK0101429411.1:0-10997 GCA_900067695.1 Picea abies
ATAATAGAAGAAAGGATGCAACAACTAGTGGACAAAAATGATAACCAAGTTCAACAAATGAATAGAAGTAAGAACAAGAAATTTCAGCAACTAGTGAGAAACGACAACAACCAAATTCAACAAAGAGACAGTAGCAAAGTGAAAAATGTGTGCCAACAAAATGACAATAAGGACATGGAGATTGAGATGATGAGAAAGTTGATGATGACAGTGTCTCAGAAGAGGCATACTAACATGGAGAAGATAGTCAACAACATAGTGCATATGACTGTACAAATATACAACAATAGAGAAGGTGGAAAGAGACACAACCAGATTTGGGATCCAGGAAAGTTACATACAATAGAAACAAGGCAGCAAAGAAATGAAGAAAGAGGAGAGATTCATCACAAAGTTTGGGATCCAGGTGGATTCCAAATCAAAGAGAACCATGATTAGGAGATCATGAAACATTATAAAACTAGGAGTTTGATGCAAGATCATCCTGACTCCAAAACCTAGTACCTTTGACAAGACCTAGGGGGTCTTCATTTACTAGGGAGTTGGTTTCCTAAGTGTGTAATTTCCTATGCTTCTAGGGAATTCTAGAATAATTGTGTAATTAAGATTGAGAGTGCGGAATGAATTGTAAATGTTCTCGAATGTATAAGAACACGAGAGATTGAGAAAATTAGAGAGATCCTAGAGATCTTAGGTTTGTTATAGATCTCATGATGATTTTGAATCCTAAGGATAGGAATTGAATGAGAGGTTTGTGGATCTGTGAGATTCCTTAGGAGTTGTTAGAGAATTTGGTGGATATGAACTAATTCTATTAAGAATCCTTGTGCATAATATTGTGATCCTTGAGAGGCATTAGAGAGGTTGGCCATTATAGAAAAACAAATTAGGCCATAGAGAGGTAGGCCATTCATTGAGAAATTAGTCCATGAAAGAGAGAGGCCTGTTGAATGAAATTCAGGCAAGAAGGTACAAAATGCCTTATTTATTTACATGTACATAGTATGCATTGAATGAGAAAGGAAATACTATATTTCGAGTATGATGGAATATTGAAATCCTCTAATGACTGTCCTGATATTTTTATAAGTCTTTGTATATGGCATTAAGATTGTGATTTCAGGTTAACTTTTAGGTTCAAGTCTATTTGTAGGTATGACTGCAAACTTTATTCTAGGTTTGTAGGTGAGATAATTGTGAAATAAGAGTCCACTTGAAGTAATTTCGAGACAGAAGAAAGTTGGTTCCATTCATGACTAGAATGAGGGATCTTATCCAGTGATCATCAACCAGTGTTAGGATCGTTGATCCATATTTTCGTAAGTTGATGGATAGATAGTGGTTTTAAAGAGATCGAGAATTATTGGTCGTCAGATATGGACAAAGAGATTAAGGAGATAGGGTTGTCAGATTGATCGCCAAAGGAATGAAAAGAAAACATCTAGATTAATCGTTGATCAATGATCTTCATTAATCATTGAAATATCACATTGTTGAATCCAAATTGTTGGATCGATATTAAAGAAGAAAGATCAATGGTGTGGATGGGTCTCACATTTTGGAGTTTCCTGAGAATTAATTATAAATCCAAATGCGAATTAATCTTGGGTGTTGATCAATTGAGGTATGTGGCAGTCACAAGATCTTTCACATTCCTTTAAGCACGTGGTAAAAGAAACTTTTGAATTCATGAAAGGTGCCACAATTACAACTCTGGTTCATATGAGGTAAAGGGTTGAAGTACTTGCAATATTGACACTAAAATCTTGTTAGATCCTTTCAAGTTAGCTCTTGGTTGGAGCATTGATCGCATGGAGAAAAAGGTAATCCCTCAAGGCCATATGCACACTCATTTATTAAGATCCTTTTGAATTGGGTTATTGAATAAATTCTTAGTCCTGTAAGATGAATTTGGAGGAAAACACCTAATCATTAAGAATTTTTTTTCCATTACATTGCAGAGGCAGTGGGCGAATGGAGGAGTTGATCCATTCCATGTGATTGACTTAGAAGGGTGTTTTGATTGAGATATAAAACAAAGACCCTGTAGAATTTTAATTCTGTAGAGTTTTAGTCCTTTACTATATTAAAAGAAAGCGATCCTTAGGAAAATCTCTTTGAAGGTTTTTGGGAGCAGTTGAAATTGAAGCTGCCATATTGTGGGGTTAGCCTAGGGTAAGCTATCACAATGCATGAAAAATCAAACATAAACTTGTATTTTTTGGACATATCTAAAATTTTATGATGATGATGATGATTAACATCCATTCATACTAGAATTGTTTCATTGTGCCTTAAGAAAGGTAATGGATTACTTTGATTTCCTTAGAATTTTATTTCTATGCTCGAAAACAATTAAGAGAAGCATTCCAAAATCACTATAATTTTGATGGCTTAAAAGGTTAGGAAAGTCGGTATTGTGACCAATATTTTGGAATTGTGATCTAATTTGGATATATGCAGGATACTATAGGAGAAAGTATTTTTTATCTTCAACCCTCTTAGTGTCACAAATATGACAGATTCTTTCATCCCATAGTGTTTTGGGAATTGTCAAACACCTAGTTTCACTATGCAATTCATGAGATTTTGTTCTTCTTTTAGCAATGTCAATTTTATTCTTTGCGTTAGTCAAAACGAAGAGATACATTTGATCTTATAGATTAGGTTTGACCACCTCCTTATGGTATCTTAGTTTTCTTTCATCCTCTAATTCTTTATTACACCATAGATTCTCTTTAAATTTATATGTAACAATATTTTTAATATTATTAGTATTCTACAAAATGAATTCTTCCTTTATTCCCTAATCATTTAACTATGTCTTGGCATATTTATGCCATCCCCACTTGAACCGTGTGTGGGTTTGGGTAGAGTTTGAAACAATTTTTGGGAGCCCCTTATTGTCCATGTTATTTATCTTGTTCTTCTACATTAAGTACCTAATTATAGTCTTGCTCTCAATGGGTGAAAGACTCACTTTGTGAGGAGGATAGGATTTGGTGTATTTCGTTTCATTTTGAGATTATAAGTTATAAAATTCTTTTGGATTTTCTCTATCTTTCTCCAAGATTATCTGAAGATATTGCATCCCCAAAATTCACATCCATGTAAGATAACAAGAGTGATGAGAGTATTGAAGATGAGTTTTTTATTATCCCATGATAAGCTTTCCACTCTCAAGTTATTTTTGTCCAACATATCATTTTATTACATTTATCATAAACTTAATTTTTTTTAATCACTATATTCATTATATATATTATCAAATTTGATTGAGAAAATTTTATGTTGCACATGGAAGGATACCATCAATTTATGATAATTAATTTGATGTATACATACAAAGTGCATTATGCACACCAAATTTAGTAATATTTTATTTGGAGATATGAATATAAATATATCAATTTATCATATGTGTGTGTTTGTGTGTCACTTCATTATTGATGTATTCATTCTTGTAACAAATTTCATGTCACTACATACATAATTAATGAACCTTGAGTATAATGTATTTATCATGTATATTCCATGAATATAACAAGAGTAAATTATGTTTCGTAAATGGATAGGAATGAAAGAATAATTTATAGTTTTATGGAATTTTGATATGACCCTAAAGGTGGCATATACTGGGTTAAATGTATATAAAATGGTTTATCATAATAAAACAATAAATCCTAATAAAATAAAAGAACCTCCTCAGAATAACATTAATACATTCATATATCCAAATCATATGTGTAACATCCCTGCTATAATCCTCATTTTAATTAATGCATAATGTAGATACAATGTATGGCTATGGCCAAGCTATGTATATGTGAATTCTATTTATTAATTTTCATAAATAAAATTTGATGCCTGAGCGACATTGAGAGAGATGGGGGTTGATTAATCCAAAAGAGAGGAGGGGTCTAGAAAGGGGGATTTTATTCATGAATTTAATTCCCAAATCCTTTTCATGTTTTTAATGTTTTGAGTTAACCTTATATTTTTGTTGTTGAATGTTCCCAAAACCAATCATTGAATTATTTTAAGAGGGTGGGTGTGAGGAGTCACATCCCATATTTATTAGGAACATCGAGCTGAGTACAATTAGTTTGGGGAAGAGTTTAAGTCAAACAAAAAAAAAAACGGAGAGGAAATTTGTATGGCCAATGGGGAAAGTTTTAGACAATCACATTTTTGCATGAACATCAAGAAGACAACATGAAGAAGTGCATTGGAGTTGGAGCAACAATGGAGGGTGAATTATGGAGAATTTTTGGATTTGGACACTGAAGAAGCAAGTTTCTAGGTGATCTAGATAATTTTGGGAACGATATGAAGGAAGAAATATAACATAGATATAAAAAAGAAATAAATAGAGATATGGCAAGGAAAAAAACAATACAATAAAGCTCAGATTCTATTAATGACTGTCTGGAAATACAAAAGACTATAAATGCAAAAGCACACAAGCTAGCTAGAATGGTGGTAGCTTATCTATGAGAAGAGATGTGTCAGCTATGCTCATTCACAAGAAGTTGATTACAATGAGTCTCGAAAAGGATTTCTTAACATAAAGCATAAATGATAAAACCCTAAAAATCCAAAGCCCTAATCCCGAGAGATGAAGTGCCAAAAGGTTTGTGGGCCCCAATGGGGGTAGTTGATACATCAACTTCCCAAGGGTGTAACTTTTGCATACAATCTTTGTTTGGGGTACATCAACTTCCCAAGGGTGTAACTTTTGCATACAATCTTTGTTTGGGGTGTTCGATACCTCATTGGAAAGGTCTATCCAAGAAGTACAAATTCTAGTAAAATTGAAGGTATGTTGTTGGCAACCCTTTCCCCCCAAAATTCAAAAAAAAAACATCATTTACGGCCTCAAAACAACCCCGGAAGTTTGGGACCCGAAAAACTATAAAAAATTGTCAAAACAAAAAACTGTTCTTTGAACCAGTGGAATAGGTGGGTGGCCATCAATATCCATCTAGATAATTACCCCCCCCTTAGGAATAAATGGTCCCCATTGTGTCAAGTGCCTCCATCAGATGGGTAAAATTCTATTGAATCTGACTCCCGGTAAGCCACTTGCCCTAATGAAGAAATTACCCTACTTTGAGGACCCGATAGATTTGGATGGTATGTTGGCAGGTGTACTTTGTCTTGTTGTCCATGATCCTATCAAGGTCTTTGCTTTCAGCTGTGTTTATACCCCATGAAGTATTTACACCCCATAAGTATGTACACTCTTACACACGAGGGAGTGCAGAGGGGGGGTACCCCCTCTGCAAGGTTCGGGGAGGCTATACCCCCAGCTGGGGGGTCTGGGGGAAAGCGTGCCCCCAGCAAGGGTTCGGGGGTAGCGTCCCCCGATGGGGGTTCGAGGGTGAAGCCCCCGAAGCAAAAATTGCCTTGTAAATATATATTGTAATTTCAATGTAAATATGGACCATTCACTATAAGGGCAGATCTAATGGTAGAAATTAATGTAGGGTTTTTTCTCTAGAAGGCAACCCTTTTTTATGAGGGAAATGTATTGTGACTATGTTTGATGGTGAGTATTGTATTCTGATATAGGAGACTGTGAGAGAAAGAAGAGGAAGTTACAACTGGTTTTATGTAGGTTGTATCCCTTCATATGCTGGATAAAAATAAAGGAAGGACCTGGCAATTTCTCTAGTGGACATAGCCCACACTAGTTGAACCACGTAAATCTGTGTCTCTATTGTATTGTGTATCTTTTGTGTTTTGTTTTCACATTTGTTTTATTTTATTGCTCCATGGTCCTGTTTTTCTAACATACACAATCATCTATGTAAGAAGGCAATGTTGTTCAATCCAAGGACATTGGATGAGGCATGTGTACAAGAAAAATACCTGGAAAATATAGGACGAAGTTAATTTTGGTATTCCTTTATTTGAAGGCCAAATAGATGCAGTTTCTCTAGAGAAATGGTTGAACCTACTAGAAGGTTATTACTCTACCCAATTTTTTTCTGATGTTGAAAATATCACTTTTTCATTGCTCAAATCCCTTCCCAATGTCAAATCTTGGTGGGAAGGTTACAAGGAGAGGCACACTGCAGATAAATTTATGCCATTCAGTAGAGAACCCACCCAGGTGATCATTTTGATCTGGATTATTTTAAGAATGGTATGAGGGAAGTGACATAAAAAATAATTACATAGAGATATGGCAGGGAACACAATGTACATTAAATCTCATATTCTATTAATGATTGTCTGAAATACAAAAGAGTGTAAAATGCAAAAGCACACAAGCTAGCTAGAATTGTGGTAGCGTATCTCTAAGAAGAGATGTGTCGGCTATGCTCATTCACAAGAATCTAGTTACAATGAGGCTCCAAAGTCCATTTTAACATAAATCATAAATGAGAAAACCATAAACATCCAAAAACCTAATCCTAGGAGATGAAGCGCCAAGAGTCATGTGGGCCTTGATGGGGTAAGTTGGTATATCAAATTCTTGGGGTCGTAACTTTTTCATACGATCTATGTTTTAGGTGCATAATAGCTTGATGAAATAAATATCCGATGAATACACATGTTTCTATCATACTCTTGCTAAAGCCTATAGTGTGACTGTGGTGGGCCCAAAAAACATTGTTTAGGACCTCAAAACGGCCATACAAGTTTAGGACCTGAAAATCTAGTAAAAAATTGCTAAAATGGAAATTTGTCTTCGATCTAGTGGAATCAGTGGGTGGCCACTGATACCCACCTGGATCATTCCTCCCCTTAGGAAGAAATGGTATCTGTTGCATCAAGTTCTTGCATCATATGGAGAAACTTCGGTTGAACCTGGCTCTAAGTGAGCCACTTACCCTGATGAAGAAACTGCCTTTCTTTGATGATTCGATAAAGTTTGATAGTTTGTTGGTAGGTGTCCTTTGTCTTGGTGTCCATGATCCGATCAATTATTTCCTATTCAATGCAGTAAGGATTTATTTCTATAGGGGGCAACTATTCCGCTGCATCTGACGTGTCCAAGAGGTGGAAAATACGGTTGGAGAAGTTCCACATTAAATATCGGGTGCAAGACAAGGAAAGGAGGAATACTTAATTCAAAATAATTCTCACCCACAACCTTGGTGATGGTGTAAGACCCATATCTGAGTGGGAGTATCTTCCGATGGGGTCATGTGAGGCACTCTTTCTGCAAATGCAACCATACCTTATCTCGCACCTGAAATTTGTGTGGTACATGATGTTGATCGTGCTGTTACTTGTACTTGGAATTGGATTTGTGCATACTATCATGAAATCGTTGTTGGATGTGTTGGATGTACTCAAAAAATTTGGCTACCAAATCAACCTCGGTCTGAGCATGGGAGGACTCTTCTTGTGCAGCTGCAATGGGCATAACTACGTCAATGGGGGCCAAAGGTTGGAACCCCAAGCACACATAAGAAGGGTTGTGGAAAATAGAGTTGTGCAAGGATCAGTTGTAGCTATGTTGAACACAAGGAATGTTTTCATCCCATGTGTGTGGATGTTTGGAGCTATACATCCTCAGGATATGAACAATCATCCTGTTGAGTACCTTTGTTTGTCCATCAGTCTGTGTGTGGAAGGAAATCGATTTGGTCATCTTGGTGTCCATCATCGACCATAGGTTGGACCAAAAAGTGCTCAGGAAAATACTTTCTCAATTGGATATAATAGTTTGTGGGATCCCAAAATGAACCCAAACATGTGTGAAGAAGAGATTGGTAGTGGCCTCGGCTGTGATGATCTTCTTGCAAGGTGCCAATATTTCCATCTTAGAGAATCGATCAATGACCATGAAGACACGATCATTCCCATGCTTGGTTGAAGGTAGATCATACATGTAGTCCATGGAGATGGACTCCCAAGGCCTATTCAGAGTAGGAAGAAGGGTGTATAGCCCCTGTTTCTTGATGGTGGGCTTGGAAATGGCGTAGGAAGTGTAGGATCTAATGTACTTGTGAACATCTTGTCAAGGCTTTGACCAATAAAAATGATTTTGCAGTACTTCCATTGTCTTTTCTACACCAAAATGTCTCGTTTCCTAGATGTAATGAGCTTCCCAGATCAATTTTTCATGCTTGCTTGAAGGAACACAAAAATGGATTAGATGGCATAACAATCCATCCTGGATATGAAAGTTGGGAATTATTTTTCTTGTGCTCAATGTCTGAGAGGAAGTAGCAAATTCAAATTCATTATTGTATAATTGTGGCCATCCAGATGTCCCATATCCATAGGATTTGAGAACTATGGTTAGCGAAGCCACTGGTTTTTGACTGAGGCAAGATGCAACATACTTGGTGCTACCCTTCTTGTACTTGAAATTCAAGTGGAATTGCTACAGGTACGTGGACTAGTTATGATGGAGGTCATTCAATAACTTTCCTTGTGTCTGCATGAATTGTAAAGGCCTATGATCAATGTGGATGATCATTTCCTTCCCTATAATGTAATTCTTCCACTGTCAACATTCTTTCACAACATAGTACATATCTTTATCATAGGTGTGGTAGCTTCGAACAAAATCATATAGAGTTTCACTATGTTAGGCTATTGAATTCCCATGTTGAGTAAGGACTGCACCAATAACATACTATGAAGCATCTATATCAATCTCAAATGGTTGTTGTAGGTGTGGAATAATGAGTATTGGTGTTGATCAGAGGTGGAATTTCAAATCCTCGAATACTTTCTGTTGGGGGGCATACCACACAAAATTGGCCTTCTTAGGGCACAAGTGATATGATAAAACCCAAACACAAACTGTTAGTAGAATTTGGCGAGGCCCAAGAAGCTGTGGAGCTCAATCACTGTCTTTGGAGCTGACCAATCACAGATGACTTGGATTTTGGCTAGATCCACATGTGCACCCTTCTCATCCATGCTGTATCCCAAATATTGGATTCTCTTCATGTTGAAGGAACACTTCTCCAAATTGGAATATAACTTGTGTTATCGTAGGGTGCCCAATACCTACTGAATACGCTCCAAATGTTCCTGCCAAGTTTTGTTGAAGATGAGGATATCATCCAAATATACAACCACAAATTAGTTTACAAATTATTGTAATATATCATCCATCATCTACATGAATGTGGTTGGGGAATTATTCAAGATGAAAGGAATGACCAACTATTCAAAGATGATTTCTTCAGACTTGAAGGTTATCTTACACACATCATTTTTCTCAATCGACACCTGGTGGTAGCCTGACTTCATATCAATCTTACTAAAAAACTTGGCTCCCTTGAGCTAATCAAGAATATCATCAATACGAGGAATTGGGTATTGGTTCTTGACTGTGATATTGTTCAGGTCTCTGTAATCAATACAAATTCACCATGTCCCTTCCTTATTCTATAACAAAACAATTGAACTCCCACAAGGTGAGGAGATTGATCTAATGTTGCCCTTCAGAATTATCTCTTGGGTTTGGCGTTTGATTTATTCATTCTCCATAATAGAATGCATGTACATAGGGCCATTAGGAAGAGGAACATCATGTGTCATATCAATTGATTTCTTTACCTAACGATGCACAGGAACCCAAGTAGACAAGAAAATATGTCTTTTTACTCCTCTACTATTCCATCCACCTGTTGTTGCTGGGAAGAGAGACCCCATGCAAAGGTTTTGGTGGTTGTGGTGACCTTCCATTCACCTTTCGATTGAGCCATACATAAGAAAAATCTCTCGGTCTGAGAGACCACATTTTTGTACTGCTTCGCAGAGATCAAAGAGACTTCAGTATTTGCGTCTTTCTCCGGTACCCTGTAGAATTGATCTCCCAAATAAATAATGACACTACAGGGCCTAGATTCATAAACAACATGATGCTTCCACATATATGGTTGTCTTAGAAAAACATCACAAAATTCAAGGGGGAAAACATCACACAATACCTCATCTTTGAAGGCTTTGATTTTGTAGTACATGCGACATTGTTGGATGACGCAAATGTCTCATGCCTAGTTGAGCCAACCAATGGTGTATGGATAAGGATGCGGGGTCATTGTTAGGTTCAAAATCTTGGCAAAATTTGCTAAAATTGGGTTCTTCTAGCTACCGTTGAAAATAATGAAATGGAGTGGGGTTCCCTTCACCAACATCTATGAGTGGAAAAGGTGCTCCCCTTCTTTAGGGTCCTCTATCTCCTCTGGCTAGATTTTGTGGCAGTGATGATGACACTGGGTTTTGGATCAATGATCCATATTCCCTTTTATGGTTCTGAATTAGAGTTGAATTTAGCATCCAACCCCGGGGATTTCACCTTAGCAAAGAATAATTGTTTGGAGTGACATTCATCATTATTCTGCCAAGGGATTTTGTGGAACTCACACCATTTTCCAGTGTCCTTCTTCGACTTCCCATTACCCTTCTTTGTTGGTGACTTGGGATGGTTATCCTGGGGTTGGCCATCATTGATCTATAGTTTGTCCTAGGAGTTAGGGACACCCTTACCATACTTTAGTTTTTGTGGATTTGCAGACCCAAACTGGAACTTGTTCTATTTCTTGAATTTCTACTCGATTTTGACAACATATCGATAAGCGGCTCCCAATGACGAGATGTATAGAAACTCCACTTTGGTTTGGATGTACCTATGTAGAGCCCCATGGTATTTTAGGACTAGATGTCGCTCAGAGTATTTGATACCCAAATTGGTGCACAAGGTATGTAAATTATTTGTGAACTCTAGAATTGTTTAGCCCTGTCCTTGCACATTGTGGTCCATCTCGTGTACTAGTCATCATAATTTCCAACAAGGTAATATTGTTCCTTGAGGGCATCAAAAAAAGCGTCCCAAGTGGGCCTTGGCCCAAAAATTACAAACTCATCCTCGAAATGTTTCTCATAGTAATTCTCCCACCAATATTTGACATGGGTAAGGGCCTTAAGGAGCGTGAAGGTGATCTTTTCACTGTTGGAAAAATTATGGATAGAGAAATAACCCTCTAGCATATTTAACCATTTTTCCAAAGCGTCGA
>CBVK0101429418.1:0-15125 GCA_900067695.1 Picea abies
GTAGTCTTCCCATTTCCTGGGTTGATGCATTACATGCATCCTTAACATGTCCTCTAATATCTGATTCACTCTTTCTTTCTGTCCATCGGTTTGAGGGTGATAGGCGGTGCTAAACAACAGCTTGGTCTCCAAACCCGCCATCAGTGATTTCCAGAAATTGGAAGTGAACTTTGTGTCTCTGTCGGATATTATCTCTCTCGGCATGCCGTGCAGTCGGAACACCTCTTTCATGAATACCTGTGCGATATCTATCGTCTTGCAGGTCGATTTGATGGGGATGAAATGAGCAGACTTTCACAGTTTATCCACCACTACCATAATGGCGTCATTCTGTTTGGTTGAAGTTGGTAATCCAGTGATAAAATCCATGGAGATGGTTTCCCATTTCCATTCTGGGATGGGTAAAGGGTGTAATAGTCCTGCTGGGTGTCGATGTTCTGCTTTAACTTGTTGGCATTCTATGCATTGGGCCAAATATTTGGCTACATCCTTCTTCAATCCCGGCTAGTAAAATTGTTTTCGGGTGGCCGTAATCATTTTCTGGTATCCTGGGTGACCAGTGTAGGGTCTTTTATGTAGGTCATCCATGATGAACCTCTTCAAGTCGTCACAATTGGGGATGTACAGTCTAGCTCTGTAGGTGAGTAGACCTCCTTCGGTCGTCTGATAGCCTTCGTATTTTGCCCCAGTGGGTTCTTGTTGTAGGTACAGGGTCACATTTCGAGCGAAGGGATCTATTTCGTGTGCCTCCTTGACTCTATTCTTGACATCTGTCTCGCAGGTACTCACCGCGGCCAGGTGAATTTTTCTCATGCTTCTGCTAAGGGCATCGGCCACCCTATTCTCCTTCCCTTTGATGTGTTTGATTTCAAAATCAAATTCGCTAAGGAGGGCCATCCATCTAGCTTGTCTAATATTGAGCTTGGGTTGATCAAACAAATATCGTAATCCACAGTGATCTGTCATAAGCACAAATTTCCTTCCCAGGAGGTAATGCCTCCACATTTTTAAGGCATGCACTATGGCAGCCAATTCTAGATCATGAGTCACATAGTTGACCTCATGTTCATTCAATTTTCGGGATTCATAGCAGATCACCTTTCCTTCCTGCATAAGGACTCCTCCGAGCCCTTCTTTACAGGCATCTGTGCACACAAGGCAGTCAGCTTCTGGGTCAGCGATTTTCAACACAGGTGCATGGGTTAGTAGATGTTTCAAGGTTTGAAATCTTTCTTCACATTGTTGTGTCCACAGAAACTTTGTTCCCTTATTCTGGAGGGCAGTGATTGGACAACCAATCTTGGAGAAATCTTTTATAAATTTCCTATAGTATCCCGCCAATCCCATAAAGGATCTAATGTCTGAGACATCCTTTGGGGTAGGCCATTCCATGATAGACCTAATCTTGTCAGGGTCTACTGCTACCCCTTCCTTGGACAGAACATGTCCCAAGTAGTGTATTTTCTTCTGAAAGAAGTCACACTTGTTGAATTTAGCATAGAGTTGATGCTCTCTTAGCACTTGTAGCACAAGTCTAAGATGCTCTTCATGTTCTTCTCTACTCTTAGAGTAGATTAAGATATCATCAATAAAAACTAGTACAAATTTATCTAGAAATTTACTGAGTACATCGTTCATTAAGCACATGAAAGTGGCAGGGGTGTTGGTTAACCCAAATGGCACTACCACAAACTCATAATGACCATACCGTGTCCAGAAAGCGGTCTTATGGATGTCTTCACCCTTAATTCGGACTTGATGGTATCCTGACCTCAAGTGAATCTTTGAGAAAATAGTCGCTCCTCCTAACTGATCGAACAGATCATCGATCCTGGGCAAGGGGTATTTGTTCTTTATGGTTACTTTATTAAGTTGTTTGTAGTCTATGCACAGTCTAAGGGTGCCATCCTTCTTTTTCACAAATAGGACCGGTGCTCCCCATGGGAACACGCTGGGTAGAATATAACCCTTGTCCATCATTTCTTTCAATTACAGTTTGAGTTCAACTAACTCAGGCATGCTCATCCGGTAGGGTGTTCTAGACACCGGCACCGCTCCCGGTGCAAGTTCTATTGAGAAGTCAATGTCTCTTCTCGGAGGTAGACCCGGTATCTCTTCTGGAAACACATCTTGGTATTCTCTCAGGATAGGGTGATCTTCAGGGCTTGGATCTGCACCTTCGGTTGTTTTCAACACTTGTACTGCATATAGGGGACATCCCTTTCGGCAATACTTCCTCATTTGCAATGCTAATATTTGTCTCACCGAGACTGGTTTTCAGATCCCTTGAAGGGTTATCCTTTTTCCTTCTTCGCTCACACATTCTAAGGTTTTATAGTAACAGTCCAGTTTGGCTTTATGGGTGGCCAGCCAGTCCATACCAATCAACAGATCGTATGATCCCAGGGGTAATACATTAAGGGTTGCTTGGGTGGGGGATTCACCCAACATTAATTGGCAGGCTGGTACGGCCTCTACCACCCTTCTTTTGGTGCCAGTGGCCAACTGTACCAACCATGGTTTAGTTTGCTTATGTGGTTGTAGCTTACACTTATCAACAGTTCTAGGGGATATATAACTCAAATTTGAACCAGGGTCAATCAAAACAGATACCAGATGGTTGAAGATCATACCTTCTATTTCCACCACTGAAGCTTGGTGGTTGGCTTGGTTATTATCCAAGGCTGCATAGATCTGCAGCAAACTCCTTGCCACATCATTGACCGTGGTAGCTTCCTACATGTTATAAATTTTTCGACTGTTCTGTTGTCGGAGTGGACAGTCTCTCCGGAGATGATCTCCTCTGCAATCCCAGCATTCCAAAGGTTTCCTTTTTGGGTTATCAGTCTTTACTGGTATAGGTCCAGAAGTTTTATTTCCGTCCACCGAGGGAAAGTTCTGCTGGAGTACACTCCAGGTTGGAAAGTTCATTCTGTGGCTCTTCTTGTAGTTTTTCAATCCCGAGGATTTGTTTCGCTTTTTCTGAAATCTCGAACCACTCTTCTGTTTCCAGTCTCCACGAGACTCTGCCCGATGCCCATATTGTTCATGACAATATGTTGCCTTCCTTATAGTGTCTTCTAAGGTCTTTGGCTCGTTGAATTCGATTCGGTTCCGGTATTCTTTGGGTAGCCCACTGATGAAGCGTTGGGCCTTCGCCTTCTCTGCTTTGATATAGGGTACATATCTCAGTAAGTCAAGGAATTTGTTGACATACTCCTCCATAGTAAGTTGTCTCAGTTTGAGTTCATAAAACTCTTTAGCCTTCTCATTGAAATACCTTTCCGACAAATACTTCTTCCGGAAGTACTTCTCGAACTGTTTCCATGACAGGTCCTCCTCGTGGACCCCTTTCATATTCTTAAGGTCTTCCCACCAGATGGAAGCCTTCCCGTTCAGATTGAAAGTGGCCACTCGGGCCTTCAGGTTCTCTGAGAAATCATGGACTCTGAAATATTTCTTCAGTCCAAGTAGCCAAGCCTCAGCTTCCTCTCCCTTCTTTATCTCGCCATCGAAGGAGGGAGGTTTGGCCTTTTTGAATTCCTCAAATTTATGACTCTTAGAAGTCTTTTGCTTCTTCTGTTTCTTTTGAGAATAGGAACTGGTCCTGCTGCTGGAAGAGCCTTCTGAATCGCCAGCTTCCTTCTCAGTGGAATCGTCCGGCACTGGTCTTTTACCTCTGGGGTGGACCTTTCTTGACGTGCTTCTCTCAGTATGGCCACTGACACGACCATGATTCTGCATCTCAGGTTCATGCTGCATTTGTCGTTGTAGGTCGGATAAGCTCTGCAGTAAAACTGCATTGATCTCGGTTTGCTTTTCTTGTTCTTTCATCATTCTTTCATTATCGGCCTTGCAGCTTTGCAATTCGACCATGAGACTCCTCACAGTCTCAGCTAGGTTTGGAGGGGTTCCCATTACTCTTCTTTCATCAGACTCCTCGTCTCTGTTGTGGGAGCCTTCTCCCAGCTCTTGGTGAGTCACCATACTCTGCGTTTGTAGATTCCTGCGGTTGATCGTCCGCTGGAGTGAACAGACAAACGTTGGCTATTAGTCCAAAGTTAAATTCATTTTATAATGTGCGCATAGTTTCATAACTCTTTCACATGCATACACAGTCGGGTTTTCATATTCCAAGTTTTTTTTTTTTAATTCCTGGACAAGATAGTTAAGTCAGGGGGTTACTCCTCATAGGAGTGTTTCGAATGAGGTTTATGCGCGACTGGTGCATGATCCCAATCAGGCCGAGTGTTGTAACCATGCTCTGATACCACTTTGTAACACACCTACTACCATAAATCAAAATTTTTGGTTGAATTCTCAATAATGAGAATCCCCGGAGCTTGTAGCAGCAAAATGCCAATCCCTGAATCACAGGTCTTCTATTTACCTACCCGATTCTCTGTATATAACCATGGTTTTATGTCCCACCTGACGCAGGCGCGCCAACCACGGGCATGTCCGCTCATAGGATCTTCTTCTTCTCACCCGAAGAACTCCAAGGTTCTTCTATTTCCTTATCGGGAAATCTGCTCCCACAGTTCTCTCGCGCGATCCCCCTTCCTTGATTTAGCGGGGAATCGGAACTCGTGACTTCGCGAGTTCAAAGGTTGAACATTGGGTTCTCGGATCCCCGAGACCCGATGGTCGGTCAACTCGCTGACTTTTCCCCGAGGGATCTCACTACTCGCAACCTCGTGATTCCCGTGACCAAATTCTCGGGCCTTTTCTTGTGAGGCTCTGATACACGATCCCACGTGCGGATCCAATGGTCTTCCCATGGTCCGGATCCAACGGTTATTACCTTCTCGCTTCTCGTGTCCTCATGACTTTGAATACCCAATACTTGGGCTCTCACCCTGCGAACTTCCGAGTTCGCGAGATCTATCGATCTCCTCCACCGGTCCTCCTCTGATGGACGGCTCATAGCCTCTCGCCACTTTGCTACTTCGCGACCTCATGTCTCGCGACTTTTAACACCAAATACTTCGGCGTTCACCCTGTGAACTTTCGAGTTCACGAGATCTTCTCGATCTCTGCCACCTGTCCTCCCCAGATGGACGGCTCGGATCCTTTCGTGACTTCGCCACTCGCAACTTGCAACATCCAACTTTTGGACTCCCATCTCCCGAACCTCCGAGTTCATGAGATCCCTGGATCTCTGCCACCTATCCTCCTCGGATGGACGGTTTGGATCCTTTCGTGACTTCACCACTCACGACTTGGAACATCCAACTTTTGGACTCCCACCTCGCGAACCTCCGAGTTCACGAGTTCCCTGGATCTCTGCCACCTGTCCTCCTCGGATGGACGGCTCAGATCCTTTCGTGACTTCGCCACTCGCGACTTGGAACATCTAACTTTTGGACTCCCACCTCGCGAACCTCCGAGTTCACGAGTTCCTTGGATCTCTGCCACCTGTCCTCCTCGGATGGACGGCTCGGATCCTTTCGTGACTTCGCCACTCGTGACTTGGAACCTCCAACTTTTGGACTCCCACCTCACGAACCTCCGAGTTCACGAGTTCCCTGGATCTTTGCCACCTGTCCTCCTCAGATGGACGGCTCAGATCTGTTTTACCCCCATTCACGAGGCTTAACCCTCGTCTATCTCCCTAAAGATCTAACGACTGTCGAGATTCCTAGTTCAGATCTGACGATTCAGATTGGTCCCGATGCCGCGCCCTTTTCTACTATTCTTTGGACGTGGAAAAATCAACGGTCCAGATGCTCTCATGGAGCCTGGGGGTCTACGATTCAGATTTCTTATCTATTCACAAAGATAGGGGAAAAAGGGTTAATGGCACTTAACACCCTCGTTTATTCCCTCGGTTCAACGAATCATGAATGGCCGCAGAATCTCCGACAGGATTCCATTCGTTGATCAATACCTACCCCTACGCTGCTACTTCGGGATTTAAGAGGATCGTTCCTCTTAATACAAGATTGTTAAGACTGATGCGTTCGAGTCTCTTTTCTGGGTCCTTTGTGAACCTTTCTAGGGAGGAAATCTCTATGAAGAGATCTGTGCCGGGTATCCCTGAGACAGATAAGGGAAGCAACTTCTCGAGAATGGGTTGGGACCCTAACTTAGTTCAATCTAGGCATAAATACAATTGCTTCATCTACGCACATCATGCGTGGTTTCCTCTGTTATGAGCATATATCTATTCATTCTCATCAAACACTGCACAGACATTATTACACAGAAATCATTCATAATTTGACAGATCTATGAGCCTATATATGCATATACCAGTCTATGAATTTCAAGATGCAATATATATGTAAAACACTTATCAGAAAATAACACCCGAAGTTGGTGCGACTACTGAGAGGAGTGCTCGTTTCCACCCAACCGTAGGCTCAGCGACTCCCAAAGGATTTACCACTAGCCACCCCCGAACTGAGACTGCGTCTCTCTGTCTGCCAGTGACCAGGAGCGAAGGTTGCAATCCTTCCTCTCTGCTATCACTCACTCTGCATAGTGCCAGAGTTCCCCCCGCGTCTCCCCTTTCCCTCGCTTATGCCATACGCCTTATCCTCTCGCGAGGTTGCGTGTGGCACGATTACCCTCGCGCTGATCAGACCTGACGGCTCTACGGATGGGCGGTTCACCATCCCATCCCTCATCAAGCCGCCCGCCTACCAGCCTGCGAGTCATTACCTTTGGGGGTCAACGAGCCGCTTTTGGTTCTCCGGGCCAGTGGAGTCCAAATACGGTATTCCTTTCGGGGTAGAAGTTAACGCCACCTTTTCAGGAGCCTTCCACCGCCATCGTGGTCTCTCTTCTGCACATCCCCTCTCAGCAGTCCTGCAATAACTCAAAATATTATTCACATTCATTGACCTCTTCCTGCAGGTCTATTTACATCACATATTCATACTTATGAGTTTGCCATAGTCCTTGTCCAATGCAGTTGTATTTACAATCTAGGGGAAACAGGGTGTTACACTAATCATGAGTTAACTACTCACCTACTCGTGAGAGTTTCAAGGCCCGGTGCAATTCACACATAGGATATCTAGCAACAACTTGAATCTTCAGTCCGTCGAAGATTACATCCAGGCCTATTCCCACATGATCAAGTTCGTCTGATCAATATTGGAATATCGGCACGATGTTGCAATCATAAATACTCCCCCAGAGAAACATTTGCATTCCTTCCAAGCTTGTCCCAGACAGAGACTTACTGAAAATTTCAGTTATATGCTCATCTATGGATAAGTGATGGAGCCTCATTTCTCCTTCTTGCACCATGTCTCTGATGAAGTCCTACAAGATCCTTCAAAAATCCATCTTGCTTCATATCTTGTGTCACTGGCTATGATATATGACTGAGTTCTATAGGTATTTGTTTCCCTGCTTGTTTGAAAATCCTTCTTGATCCCAAGTTGAAGTAGCACCCCAGGTGCTAGATCTGTCTTATGTACTCCCAATCCAAAAACTGCATATCTCGACAACCATACTTCATTGTCGGATATCAATCATATCTATCTATACCACAACGTAGGTACCTGCATGTTTTGTTGTTACCCAATAATATGATCATGACTTAACCATATACTGGCACAAGGTGCTCTATGCAAAGAAAATGTGTATTTTTTCACACAACTTCCTCAGATGTGTCGTCATAGGTGTGGCCATCTACTTCATGTCCGTCATGCTAAACCTCTTTAGTCTCTTCACTGAAGATCTCATCTGGTTCCAGCCACACTTCCAATCCAAATATATCCGGTCAAGATCCTTTATTTCAATCTTTGAAATCAACTCCCTCTATCTGAGAGAATCCTTGGACCACACTTTTGTCTGTTGCATGCCTCTTTGCATTCTGCAAAGTGTCACGAAACTATGTTGGATTCTTCTTTATCACTAACTCCCTCTGAGTTTGAATCCCTCTCAGATTTATCTCTTATGACATGCCCGGAACAAGAAACAAGGAAAACAAATATCGATGGTATCCTCCATGGAAGATATCCTTCCTGGAGTCTAGGTCAATAACAAAGAACATATCCTAAAGGAAATCAACTTCATTTTGTAAATAATAATCATTTACTAAGTGGTAGTTGTATCAATATTCAACAATAGCAATAATAGAACTTAAAATATTGTTATTCTAGTTACACATTTACCTAAGAAAAAACAATAAAATATCAAACATGATATGCAAACCTGGAGCCTGGTTATTGTCTCACTTGAGTTTCTTCTGAGACAAGTATTCTCTCCAACATGTCCCTTGTACTAAGACAATCTGCTTTCTTGATATAAATCTGAGTTAGATAATATAATGCAAATAAACTCTGAAATCTCAACCTCAATCAATATAAAAATTTGACTAAAGTCAACTTATAGTATAATAATCATAGCTTCAATAGATCAAAAAATATAACTAGATGTTCATAAGGTCACAATAATTCCATAACAGCTAGAGGTATATCAAAACAATCAAACCTGGAGTATGATATTCCTCCCTCTGGATCTACAATTATTGTTTGGACAAAAGTCCCTTCTCTTGCAAAAACACCCTTAAGACAATGATACAATTTAAACATATACAAGTACATACCTCTAGCAGCAATGGAGAGTAGTGACACCATCTGGAAATAGCGGCAAGGGTAGAAAACCTGAAATTTCAAAGTGCTTCAATTTGCAATTTGAAGGTAGATGAAGGTGTGCTAAGGTAGGGAACACTAGGATATCCAGTAATTATCCATAATGTTTCACTTAAAGTGCCCTAACAATCAGGTTAGGGTTGTTGTTGTTGCAAGATCATAAACTCTAGCTGCAATTGCAATTGTAATACAACGATCCTGACAGGGATTTGTGGATGTACCTTCGAGTGGTTAGACTGTCTTGAAGGTGGTGTGGGCCCATGACCTGTTAGATAAATTTCGATGTGCTCGTTTCACTATAGGCAATGCTACATCATTTCCACCCATCCATAGGCACAAAAGCCACCCCGAGCACCTTAACCTTTTCTAGATAGAATGATTCTGGGAAGCCACACTAGAACCAATAGATAACCAAGAGAGATCACCTTCTCCAAGGGTATCGCAAAAGAGAAAGTACCAGAAATATTGAAAAAGAGAAATTGTACAATTGTAGTTGTTGTTTCTCCTCCTCCAAACTTTTGCATTGTTTCTCGGTGACTGAGAGTGTGTGTGTGAGTGAACAAATGAGCCAATACATCCTCTATTTATATTAATTTTTCCAAAGCCTTTTATGGTTGGGTCAACCTAACTTTCTGGTAATTATATTTTATGTTTATATTTTTTCTGTGAAGTTGAGTTGTCTTCTAGGGTTTTCACACTTCTGTTTAGGTTTCTCTTGCTTCCAGAATATTCTATTATAGTCAAAGGTTTATGTATGGAGGTTAATGCCTCCCGCAGCTACCAAAACATCAACACATGCATACCTCTGACTTCCCTACCATCCTTAGACTCTAATGCTTATAACTCAGTAGCAGGTCACCCCCGAGTCGGGGCTTAAACTCCACTTGGGAAAAATAAATCCTAACCCAGTCTAAGTCTGTCAAACATCAACAATGCTCAAACTCAGGTGCCAACTCTAGCAAACAACCTACAATCTCTCATTCCCCACATGCATGTCTCACTTGAGGAAGTGTGCCCCTTCTCTGCTCAACAGTCTTTTTGCTACCCCACTTCCCTTCCTAGGCTTCAACAACAGGTCAGACAGGAAGCCTCAAAGTCCTGTAGTTGTAGCTTGGCACCTTGGGAAAAGAATTCCCAACAATTCTCTCACCTTGAGAGAATGCTTACGGGCCTGACAACCCGCTTCTTCAACAACACACAAGCCTGAAAACTTACTTCTTCAACAACACATAGGCCTGACAACCCACTTCTTCAACAACACATGGGTATGACAAACCGCTTCTTCATCTCAATTACCAAATAACCACCCCAAAGCTTCCACAATGCATATATGGTGATGGAAACCAAGTGTGGATGGTAGCAGATGAGATGATCCTCTTGAACAATGAGAATGATAGCTAAGATAGGGAAAATGCACTAAGTTTTCCCATTATAATTGAATGTTCACAAAATGACACTTGTCATCTTATGATCCCCCTTTTCATCCACTTCATGATTTGTTCCCTTCATTTTTGGGAACTTAGGGTAGCATAATGTATATGTATCCACAAATTATCTTTTAGGAAATATTATTAAAATATTCCCTTGGCCTAAGCCCCCTTAGGCTTAGCCTCTTAACCTAAGACACTTAGCCCCCTTTCCCTCTCTAGTGGAGTTTATCCCCCCTACTCTTTTGTTTGGTTGGTTTGCACCAGTGATGTTATTTTATTAATATTTGAGCATGATTACATAATATGCAGGATAGGCCCACATATCTTTTTAGTATATGGTTCACCAGCCTTATAAACACATAGGCACTCTATCCTAAAAGTACATATACAAAGGCACTATGGCCCCAAAATATCATGGATCACCAGCCTATATGTACAATTACAACTGGGGTCAACCTGGGGTATTACATTCCCCTCCCCCTTATTTATGCATTGTCCTCAATGCATTATATACAATGTACATTCCAAAATTCTTCAAAATGCTCATTGCCTTTGCTATTGAAGCTTGTTATCTTTCTAGTCTTTTCTTCATACTTCAACTAGAAGTCCTTTTCTCTATTCCAAAGAGTTGCTTCAGTAAGAACTCAACTCACTGTGACATTCTTGGGTTGTCTCTTCCTTATTTCACTCACCCCTTCAAGCTCAAGCATCCCTTCACCTATACACATTCCTTCAGTGATCCATCTTTCCAAGGATTTCACACACACGGGGAGAGCGTCAGCTTATTAACAAACCCCCACCAAGGATCTGCAATTATAGGCTCCAATGTCCCAATAGAAGCCATTATTTCCTCAAGAATTCCAGCTTTAATAAATATTATCTCATGTGTAGCACACACATGCATTCATCATGAGACAATATTACAAAAGAAAATCATTTAAAAATTCAAATTTATTTCATAAAGAAATTCAAAGTTTTCCCAAGTATGAAATTTTGTCTCATATTTTCTTGGTTGTTCCATCAACAAGCATCGATATTTATTATGGATTTCTGCAGCGCCATACTTGAGACCATTTTTTCTGCAATACTTCCATTTTTCATTCAGCCAAACAGATTATTAGTATTTCATGTACCATATAATTATATTGTAATCTTTACAAAGGTTCACAGAGTGATTTCAAATTTGTCTATACTTAACAATTCAATCACATTTATTAAACCATTTATCAATTAGAATGAAATTATCATTCTCTACATATGCATTTTCAGTAATTAAGCTTTTCATTCTTTCAACATCATTATCTTCATTACTCTATTTCTTGAATAGAAATTTCCAGTAGTCAATGCTCATGTGACTACTCTGACTTACAACTTCTCGTTGCAATGTCTAACATCTGTTGAAATGTTATCAACTTCAGGAGTTAGTAACAATTACATCATTTTAGCTGTTAGCATAATCAATTCTATGAAATGCAATATACACATGCATTCACTAAAATGCATTCAATAATGTCTTCAGCATACACAACTCTATTTTATCATGCATGAGTGGAAATCTACCACCTTCATAGTTTCAGGATTATTCATGCATACTATTCAATGCACCTTTGTTGAGATTATCATGTACCGCTTTCTTTGTTGTTCCTGTCTATTCTCAGTTCTCACTGTAATCATTGCTCGTGATTATTTATACTCTAAGCACTTTTATTGCCAATCCACTCTTGTCCACTTTTACATTTCAAGTCATATATTATGCTGATATTAACTTTCAACATTAATCTACTACCTGGATCCCTCTGATCCAATACATAAATGACCAAATTACATATCCAACCATGCTCTCTTTTTTACCTCGGGTCTTCAACACTCATTTACTTTATTGGAGAAAACTAATTCAGCTTGCCTTCTTTGAATTACTTCAGACCTTGTGGTTTCTTGCACCAATCTCTTCTCTTTTCCTGACCCATTTGATCTCAAACTTGACTGGCATAGCCAAGTATTTCTGCACATATGACCTCTTCTCCTTCCTGATGCCACTTTAGTGTAATAATCATTACCTTTATCTGACATTATGAACTCCAATGGTGCTTCCAGCCTCCTAAAGTAACACCAATGGATCCTTTCCACTTGACATGGTTCTCTCAAGTACCATCTCTCTTTCTTACTAAATTAAAAATTAGTACCACTATCTTCTTCATGGTCCTTTATTGATTTTTCTTCAGTAAAAAAATTTACCTCCATTTGAACCCGTGGTACATGCATTATCATGTACTACAGATGTATTGCCTACATAGCTTCCACATCTGATATGCACAATTCTCATTTGGAATATTTTTCTGAAACAAGGATTTAATTAGGGTTTTTCCACGTTGTTCGTTATGCCCAAATATTTGATCCAACAACTTCTTAAGGAACCAAATGTTCTTTTTCATATCATTCAATCATATTTATGTGATCTTAACATCAGCCTTCTTAGAAGATAATTTACAACCATCCACATGACCAATTTCCTAGCCATAACCATACTTATGTTTCCTTCTCTCATGGAAACATCCAACAAGAAGTCACTCTTTCCCAACTGCTATAAAATTATTTACAATTCAAAAATACAACTAGGTAATTACAACATTAACCAAGGCAGTGAAATTCTCAAATACAACTTCATTTGTGCCTCAATATATTCTTGGTTAACAGGTCTTTATCAGGAAAACCTTTCCTGGATACCCTTTCATTGCTTCTTGAGCATACTAAGCCATATTTTTATGGTTACCATCCACCTCTGGATGTCAAACTGACCCATTGTATACAACTTTGGAAACATATGCATACTTTCCTTTTAATATCACCAGAAACCTTCTTTCTGACTTCCTGTGGATTTTTTTTATTCAGTGCATAATTTTGGATGAACATATGGACTCCTCTATCCAATACCTTTCTCGCAATTACTTTATTGTTCCACTCTAAGTCTTGAGCAGATATTTATGGCTATTTAGTCAACACCCATTTTTCCCTTCATAATCCTATTTTGGATACTCTGGCCAAATTTCACCTTCATGAAAACTATACAAAATTGTGTTCCATAAGTGTATCGAAATCCTTTCTTTTGATTCCTTGTGAATTGTACTACTATGTTCACATCTTTGTGTGGATATGTTTTTGATTTATTTGCTCTTAACTATGTAGAATGTGCAGGCAACAAGATTTGTTATACTAAATAATTTATCAAATATGTAAATACTATACTCATCTTAAGCCTTAATACATCAGTGCCATAACTAATCTATGGCCCATCCAAGCCTAGTGTTGAAATTGGAGCTCTGATACCACTTTGTAACCTACCTGACCTGCTAGTCCTCATTTAGGCTGATGGGGTGTCAAACTTCCTCTTTCACCAACTAGTTCATCTCCTCAAATAAACCTCATAGAATAATTATGTTCGTCGAGATCTTTCCAATGAATGTAACCAAGCTCAATTCTAGCTTTGGATCAAAATTTATAGCCTCCCAAAGTTTTTTGGCTTCCATTCATTGATTCCACTTCAATGCCACATGGAAACCACATGGATTTTTTGTTACATGTGCCATCCTACGTGGAACTGATATGGAACCTATGTGGTAGTTGATGTGGCCACCTATCTCATCGGTTCTCGTCCTATCGGACCCTCACAATCAACGACTTTGATCTACTCTGAGTTATTCTTACTCATCGGAGTGTATCCACTCCTGGCTTCCCAGCCCACTCCGACAACCTCCTCCAACGGATTGGACGGTCCTGGAGAAAAGACAATCTACGACTTTGATTTTGTTGGTGCCTCTAACTTGCACGATGATTAAATTCCTTTCTTTCTAACCTTTTGTAATCGACCTTGTGGAGCCCATGACAGATCAATGATTGTTGTTTCATTGTAGCCACCCTCCGATCAACAATCTAGATCAATCCTCAGAGTACTCCCATCGGAGTCCATACCCCTCTGAGATTGAAACTCACTCCGACCAACTTCCTTCGATGAATAGTTAAGATCTATCAACTGAGAGATCCAAGGGCTAGGATTTAGGCACTTGTCCAAAGGAAAAACAGTGATAGTGTCCACACTCGGTCCTTTCTACAAATTACAGGCTGCCACGTGTCCTCCTATGGACACACCGGCACTCTGTGTTAGCACGAATTCACTCTTCTTCTCAGCCTCTCCTAAGCAGGACCACACGTGCCAACGGAGTTGGCACCCAGGACACATGGCCCTACCCAACTCCGCCACCTAGCTTGACATGTGGCACTCAGGCTGTGTAACATTTTTCTCCCTCAAAATGACAAATCACCTTGACACCTGGCACAATCGCCACTTGTCACGTGGACCACCCACGTGGACTAACATGGCATACACGTCATCATTGAGCACTTGGCATGTCCATCCAGGTGTTAACACATGTCCACTACGCATTAGTTGGGTGTCGTCATCCTCATCATCGTGACATCACCTTCCCTCCTAGCCTCGCTCAAAAGAGACCCACAATGATCTATGGTTGTGGTTACTCCTCAGTTGTTCACCGGTCTACACCCACGGTTGCTACTCAAATCCTTCCCATCGAAGTGCCTCTTCCTCAACTTCTAGAGCTACTTCAACTGTTAGGCTTTGATGGTACCTTCGTGATCAACAATCATGATCTTCTAGATCCGCCTTTCGATGGATCCAATGGTCCATATCTAATTGCGGTGTCAAATCGATGGTTGCAATCTTCCAAAGTAAAAACATAGGTTTTCTTAAGATTAAACAGTCTGATATTGGACTTAGCAGATCATGGATTTTCTCTAAGAAATTTCTAAGTCTTACCAGGCCTTCCAAAGTCTGCGAAACCTTCCTAAATCGAATGAGTCACTCATTTTTCACCATTTACATGGTAAATTTCTTCCTATGAATTGTCCATACCAATACGGGCATTTCCATCCTGAGCTAGGTTAAGTCACACTAAATTCCATCTATGATACTAGCGAATTATATGAAAATAATTTGCATATGACAAAAGTATACATAATACCAACAATATATATATATATATATATATATATATATATATATATATATATA
>CBVK0101429419.1:0-25988 GCA_900067695.1 Picea abies
ATATATATATATATATATATATATATATATATATATATATATATATATACGAACATATATATTCAGGTAAAACCGTACATAAACACATAAATATTTACATAGACTTTGCATATGCACAGAAATGTACAATTCTAACAGAAAATATACCCACGTATAATTACAACAACAATTACCCATGACAGAGATACATAGTTATAGTTTTTGAGTAATTCTAACAGCTTATTTATTGAAGCATAATTAGAACAACAAATACCCATATAAGGATACATAAACTTTTACACAATAATTTAAACAAGCACATAGTGGACACTTATCTGGTATAAATAAGCCACCAACTACATGCAAACCTTTGACTTTCCTCCCAACGTTAGACTATGTTGCTTATAACTCAACAACAGGTCACTCCTGAGTTGGGGCTTAAACTCCACTTGGGAAAAGGAAATCCTAACCCAGGCTAAGTTTGTCAAACAACAACAATGCTCAAACTCAGGTGTCAACTCTAGCAAACAGTGTACAGTCTCTCATTCCCCACATGCTTGTCCCACCCCAGGAAGTGTTCCCCTTCTCTTCTCAACAGTCCTTTCGTTGCCACACTTCCCTTCTAGGGCGTAAGCAACAGGTCAGGTAAGAAGTCTCAGAGCCTTGTAGCTGTAGCTTGGCACCTTAGGAAAACAATTCTCAGGAATTCGCTAACCTGGAGAGAATGCTTACGGGCATGACAACCCACTTCTTCAACAACACACGGACCTAACAACCCGCTTCTTCAACAACACACATGCCTGGCAACCCGCTTCTTCGGCTCAATTACCAGTAAACTGCCTCAAAGCTTCCACAATGTAGGTATGGTAATGGAAGCCAAGTGTGGATAGTAGCAGAGGAGATGATCCTCTTGAACGATGGTCAAAATGATAGCTAAGATAGGGAAAATGCACTAAGTTTTCTCATTATAATTGCATGTTCACAAAATGACACTTGTCACCTTATGATTGCCCTTTTCACCCACTTGGTTATTTGTTCCCTTCCTTTTTGGGAACTTAGTGTAGCATAATGTATACGTATTTATATCCATAAATTATCTTTTAGGAAATATTATTAAAATATTCCCTTAGCCTAAGCCCCCTTAGGATTAGCCCCTTAACCGGAGACTCTTAGCTCCCTTTCCATCTCTAGTGGAGTTTATCCCCCTACTATTTTGTTTAGTCGATCTGCAACAGTGATGTTATTTTATTAATATCTGAGCGTGATTACATAATACACATGATATGCCCACATGCCTTTTTAGCATCTGGCTCACCATCTTAATAACCACACAGGCACTCTGGCCTCAAAGTACATATACAAAGGCACTCTTCCCCCAAAATATCATGGCTCACTAGCCTATATGTACAATTACAACTGGGGTCAACCTGGGGTATTATAAAAATTCTTTATGTGGCTAGGGTTTGAGGCAACTAATGTAAAATGATCATAACTTCGACGACACTTCTTCAATTGGGTATTATGACCATAATTATGAATCGTCACAACCACTATGCAACTACTGACGCTAACTTGACTAAAATCTAAGCACTATGTCCAAAGATCTCTGATCTGCAAACCACACGTCCATCCCCAGAAAAACCTTAAATAACTGATTTTAAATCAACGATAACTCCGCTTCTCGGACTTCGATTTAGGGTGCTTTTTTTTTTTAAATCGGTTGTTTTTCCAAGAAGAACTTAGATCTACAGCAAGATTCTTCAAATTCTGCATATAAAATTTCAAAAAACAAGTTGAATGTTGCCATCCTCTTTTGCATTTGATAAATCTACAAAGAGAAAAGAAAAGAAAAAATCCATTTTTTGGCCCAAGAAAGAGCTCTAATACCATTTGCAGTGTAACTCAATAGATATGAAAATAGAAGATAGATGAGAAACTATTAACTTCGTAAATAAACCAAATTATTTACACCATAAACACAAAAAAGTGAACATAAGAATGTAGAGAAAACCCTTGAAGTGGGGTAACACCATTAATTATTTCTTAAGGAAGGAGACACTCCACAAGTGATGCTTGCTACAAATACAATATACTTCACAATACATCTCATTGCATTGCTTCTACTTCTTTATATAGTTATATCTGACCTCCTAGGATCTTTCTAGTGAATGAACCTTCTAATAAGACTTCTTACAATTATTTCTTTCACAACATGTGGCCACCTATCTAACATTATACTCATTTTCCGCAGTGCTCTACACTTCTCCAAGTGTTCCGTTGGTGACCCCTATCCATCATACTTCTGTTGGTGGTTGTTTCTCTACTCTGCGCCAAACCTTATGCATAGTAATCGCTTGCATTGGTACCAATCCTTGATTTTTTCCTTGTGTGTGCCCCACCATCTTGCAGGTGTGGCCTTGAGTGCTATATCGAGTGCTAAAAGTCTCTGATTTTCTAACACTTCATCTTCGTACTTTGTTAAGAAAACTTCTAGATCGTTTACCCCATGGAAACTGGGTGGTTCCCTTATCTTTGTACCTACCCATCTTACTGTGCAGTCTATTCTTGCGCATTTTCTTGTGGAAACTTCGTGTAGCCTTTGTTGCCAGTTTTCTAAACCCGTATCTGAGTCTGACGCACATGAAGTAATGCTCCGCCAACTGAGTATCCCATCTGCAGTTGGGTTTACATAATCCTCATCGCACGTAGTTGTTATGTACAACTGGTTGATTTCCTCCAAGTCTAAGCAAGTAGGTTCTACGAACCTCTCTCCTTCTGATGGGTCTAATGGCGCAATGGCCCTGTATTCTCCCGACTCAATTGTCATTTTTTGTGTCTTTAAATTGATTATTTCCTGGTTATCAAATGCCCAATCCAAGTCGAGCAATGTTGGATATGGTGTTGTGTCGTCCACTATCTCTATTACTTAGAAGTTTGCTTTAGTGCACACTCCATCTAGGTCCACTATCACTCATTTTAGTCTATCAATTGGTAGAACTTTGTGTTGGTTTGCTAGTTTCAGCTGAACGGGTGAATATCCTAGTGTGGGTTCTCTCATACATTGCCATGTCTTCTTGGGTAATACATTGACTTCGGATCCTAGATACAGTATGATATCTCCCATGTTGAAATATCCGATGTTGGCATTCAGCCTGAACTCCCTACTTGTTCTTCGCCTTGTATGTAGGTGATTGACTATTTTTTGTTCTAATTTTCATTCTGTCTCTACGCTACATCTTTCTAATATATTTTGCAATATCTTGACAGAGGATGGATCATTTAATATTTTTACACATGATTGCAAAAAGCCTTTGATTGTACTTACTTGTCCTGGGGGTTGCATTTCTTTGGTATGATCTAACGATGGAGGTATCTCATACTCTGGTACTTCCTTTCTCTGTTGCGCGGTTGAAGTTGACACAATGTCTTGCTTCATAAATTTTTGTCTAGCTTGCTTAAATGTTTCCTTCTCGTGCTACGCGTAGAATTGCTTCATTAGTTCAACATTCTTCTTCACCCACTGATGTTGTACTGGCTCTTGTCGAACTGTGTCATTGTCTGTTTTAGCTCCTCCGCGCGTAACTATGTTTATGTTTCTTTTGTCATCCCTCGCTTCTGCTGAGATCCATTGAACATTCTGGTTGCTCTGATTCCCCTTTTCCTGGATCTTCCCTAGTAACGTAGGACATTCCTCTGTGTCATGATCAAATGTGCGACAATACATACATGTCTCTTGTGGGAGTAGACATTCTCTTGCATAGTGTTCTGGTTGTTGAAAATTGTGACATACCACTGGTCCTCTACCTCTTGCAAAGCCTCCTCTTGCTCTTCCTCCACCTCTGTAGCCAGCTCAATCTCCTCTCGGCGCGTTATACTGAGGCACTTGATTGTACTGCGCTGTATTGTACTGAGGTTACGATGTGTTGTACTATGGTTGCGCGATATTATATGATTGATGCGCAGTATTATACTGCGTTTGCACAGTGTTGTATGGCGCTGGTACTTGGTTAAAATGAGGTGTGGCTTACCCGATCATCATTTTTGCCTGCACCCTATATGCATCTGATATTCTCTCTCTCATCAAGTCCATCGTTCTACAGTGTTTTTCATCATGGCCCACTGACTTGCAAAAGTTGCAATATGAACTCTTGGGAACTGTCTGGTATTTCTGCATCATTGGGCCACTTGGTATTTCTGCATCATTGGACAGTGATATGGATCGTGGCCTGGTTTCTTACAGATTTCGCATCATAGTCCTCTTGTTGGTAACGGATTTAGCATTCCTGCTGCCATATACTGCGGGAATGTTGGACATGCGTTCTTAAGGTGTCCTTACGTTTTGCATGTGGTACACCAAACAAATTCTCGTTTGTCCTTACTTTTGTTCCAGTCCAGTTGAAATGTTAAGTTCTTTAGGTCCTCCTTCAGGTCTTCAATGGCTCGATCCGTCTTCTGATATTGGTTTCTTCCAGTTGCAGAGCTGCCTGCAGAGCCTCTGCCTGTGTCTGAAACTTCTTTGTTGCAGTGGATATTTCAAGTGTGGTAGTAATGAATTGACGAATAGGTGTTTGTGTTGCATATCTGTCATGAAATATTTCAACTTTCCTTTTAGTCACTTGAATCTCTAGTCAATCTCCCATACAGAGTCTTTTGGTTTCTGTCTAATTTCTATCATCTTGTTCATATACTAATCCTCTGAACTTGGCTTATGAAACTCATTTATCAACAACTTCTTGATATCTGCAATCGTTGTGGTCGTCCCTAGTGGATTGTTTGTAGATAAACTCATATACCAATCCAGTGTGTGATCCCTTAGTCTAATTGCTAGTTGTGCAATTTTAGTGTCCTCATTTGTGATCTGTTTTACTTCTGAGATCTTCTCGTAGATAAACAGGTGTTTTTTCGGGTCCTCCGACGCTTCTCCTTTGAATTCTAGTAACTTGATGGAGGGATCATGTCCTGCCATCGTGAATGTTGTACTACTACCTCTGTGCGGTGTAGATACTTGACTAATCCTTCGTGAACTGGCTCCTTCAGTTGTTGTTCCTTGTGTATATGTACTTATGTTGTCTTTCTTCTCCCGAAATTCGGTTGTCTAAACGGTGTTGTGCTTTTTGGTGTATTAGTCACACATGGGTTTATGGGTTCCACACTGACATTAATATGTATAGGATTGTTGCCTTCGGTTCCCGCTCTTGGACCTCTCATCTTCCTTTCATATGTTTTGTGCAAGATTTCCTCAATCTGCTCCACAGCCCAGAGATCCTCTATCTCCTCTTCATCGCTTGCCAAACCTTCCCTCGCAGCTACAACTATTTTCTTGGTGTTCACCTTGTATTGGTAGGGTACTCCATTGCGCATCTTTCCAGCGATCGCCTTGATCCTCTTGATCTGGTCATCGTCCATCGTGATTGGGTCCAAGGCTTCCTTCTTTTTTCCTTTATCCACTTCTCCTTCCATTTCTCCTCTTTCTGTTAGTGCATCCCCCCTTCCCCCATGCACGCAGGGAAGTTTAGTTGTTTGACTCCATTGTCATTACACCTTTGTTATATGGAAATATCTTAATCGAAGTATACAACGATCTAATATACCTTCCTCGAGGCCCTCGTAGAAACTCTTTCTCCGTTGCGTTGTACGACTTCGTTGTATCCACTGCAAATTTTGTTATAAAGCCTGCTACAATACTGTCAAGCCAAAAATCTATTGCGCGGGTGAATTTGTTATTCACCTGCTGTAACTGCTCAATCGGAACTAGGGTCCACTTTAACTATTGGATCTAGTTTGTTGCATGGTTATCCTTTAATCTCAAAATCCACTCCTTCAATAAGTGTGGAAAATCACAGAAAAATACTTCATGCAGATCAGTAAACACATACTTCTCAAGGTATTTGTGTGGTGTTATTCTAGGGTTTTGGTTATCTTTCTGCGCAAACTCCAGTGCCTTTGTCTTCAACCAGCTTTCGATATCTAATTTTGTGAGATTCCACAGTCTCAACATCCCCTTCTAGCAGTGCATTCTCACCTTCTTCTTGTCCGATTTGGTATTCTTTTGACCCGCCTTCTGTAGATCTTACCCTCTTTTAATCGATATCATCTAGTCAATCCTATATCGTTCCAACCGGCAATAGAACCATTTGTTGGTTTAGATCTCTGAGATTATACCTTTATCATGATTGACCTAGTGTTCAATTTTGTTGGGGTTTCAACAAAGCCTCTAAAACTATGGGCCCTCCTGGTAAACCAGAAGGCAATGCAGTGCATAGAATACATTGCATAGTCTCACCCGAGATAGTCTTAATGGGTGACTGCAATACTCAGGTGTTTGCAGTCCAGGATTGAGTGGGGATCTGAGAAGCGTGCTCTGAGAGTTCTATCTAACTTATTAGAGCAAATACATTGTCATTCCCAATAATGCATGTAACGTAATAAACTCATTCATTCATCATGCTAACCTCTACTCATAAACAGTGAAAGAAACACAAGCATTCAATAACATAACACATGTTTTACCATGGTTCACCCCCCATGGGCTACATCCACAAAGATCTGGCTCTCAAGCCTCTTCTATTATTGTAGTTTCAAAACTACAGCGTCGCGCGCTTTACAATTCATCCTCAATTGGATCGAGATCTATTATGAGGCGGATTAGATCGCACCAAACACCTCAGCGTATGATCTAACCCTCAAGATCTACCCTCCTTACTCCTCTATAGCTCAATATCTTGTAAAAAGGTATCGAATTACAGTGGTGTTCCTCCAAAACTCCTTAACAGGTCTCTCTATCCTCGCTCTATCGACTCTCTAAACTTGACTACATCTCCCACTATGATATCTAGGTATCTATATTTATACGTTTCTGGCTCATCAACCATTACAATGTATTACAAAAACCCTAACCCTAACGTCGTTAGGTCTTCCATGCATGTGCGCGTGCTGCTCTTCCTTCCAACTGTCGCTTTCCTCGTACATGCCTTCCTTTCCCAAAATAACCTTTATTCCTGCTTTGGCCTGCTTCCAACATCAACATTTCATGTAAATCCTCGAACGTGAGGAACCTCGACGATCACGGCATTCGACAAACAGTTGGGATCAATTCGCTACGTCGAATCAACAGTTGTGATTCATCCCAACTCAAAACACAAGATTTTTGCAAGAAAACAGCGTAATCTTAGACTTAGCCAATTTTTTTTTAGGGTTCTTCAAAGGTTTGTGTTCAAGTAATAGCTCGAATTAGGACTTTATTGCCCAAGGATTCTTTCAAGTCCCTTCTCAAGGTTTATTAAGTCTTAAGGAGCTCTCGCCTTGCTCCATAAACCACTTAGGCATTCTCTCTTTGCCACTTAAGTGGAAATTACGTCTCCTGCAACTTTCCACTTCAAAATAGTGGGTATCACAGGGATTAAGGCTCTCCGACTACGCAAAGACCTTCCCAGATTCTAGGGAACTTCTGCAACCAACCTTATAAAGGAAGTTCATATCTCACAAGCTCTCCATTCAGAAGTTGTCATCTTCATAGGGTTACACCCTACCTTTACCATGCCTATTGGGCTACATGAATCCATTGGATTAACAATGATAACAAACATACGTAATCCATACAAACTCGCTAGTTACACAAGCATGCCAAATACACATTTTACAGTGTGAGAACTTGCATATAATACAAGGATTCATTCCAATTTATACAGATATATCTATCCATGAATGCATCCACGAGAAATAGCCATCCAGTCCATTAATAGGCATCCATATTCGTGAATACAATTACAAGCATAATTCATTCCTTTTACTCATTACTCAAAGTATACAAATACTTATCTGTTAACAATTGTAGTCAACTAACTAATTGTGGGTGTTCGTCTTTCTACTCTACAATAGGCTCTGCATGCTTTGTCACTTCGACAACAGGCCACCCTGTGCTAGGCCATGATACCACTAGGGGATTTTCTCATTGTTGACTCATCACGTCAAGAAAATAACTCAAGAGGTTACTCTCCTCCACTTCTCTGGCAACAACAAAAGTTTCCCTTCCTTCCCAGTGAGCTGAAGACCTCCACGGGGTTTATCAAATGTCTTCCTAGCTAGATTTCCTTTGCACAAGAGAGTCCCTTCACATCGATATTGTCCATCGACACCCTCTCCTTCTAGTGTCGGTTTCTTTCCAATAAGCATCAAGCCCACGACCCTTTTTTCCTCCAATCGAAACTTTGGGTCTTCTCTAGTCCAATTCAGAACTCTCAACGAGTTCTCTGATCCATCTCTTGCACACACCCATGCATTCTTTGTTTTTTGTGCTCGCACAAGCTATGGTTCCTCGGTCTTTGCATGTTCCATCTCTAGCCAGCACCCTGTCTTTTGGATCTTCTACAGACCTCCCAACTTTGAACTCTCTCGAGTCCTCTCTTCTTCATGTGCGCTTCTCTTTTTCAATCAAAGCTTTTTCACAAGCTCTCCCTTCTTTGACCAAAACTTTTTTTTTTCTAGACTGCATCTTCTCCTGCACGTGTCTCCCACACGAGAAGGTCTCCACCCTGTCATCTTCCTTCTGTCAGAAGGATTCGCGGATTCAACACGGTTCAACTTGGAAAGTATGACATGGTACTCAGTGGTACCCCTAGCTAACAGTTTCTATTGTCCTAGCCAAGTCTTCCCATACTTCCATTCATTTAAATGGTTGGTTGTTCAACTACCATCCCCTCTTTCATTAATTGTCTTGCTTCAACTGCAAGCTAGAGGAAATATGGCTATTTCCTCCTCACTATTCATGAAGGTGGCTTTGGGTTATTTTACACATGAATCCCTCTTCTCTGCTCTTTACTAATCTCTCTCGTGGTATCATGAACATTGCTTTCACCCCACAATCATTTGTTCACATTTTCAATTAAACCATAATACTTTTACAATGTTTACATGCCATTACATGGCAATCATCAATCATGATTAATACATCCGTAATCAAGAGTTTAGAAATGAAGTGTTGAATTTAATTACATATATAATATGTTTACATGGATCTAAAACTTTCCTTTAATTAAGTAGAAGCATCTTTGAACAAAACACGAATCATTCTTATAAACTTTCTTCAAAGTCTATCAATACCAAAGCAACATTATAACCAAATTCCTTGGCCTAAAACATTTCCTCTTACCTACAAATCAAAGTTTCCAAAATAACAATTAAAAGACAAGACAAAAAAGCCACTTTGGGAGGGAATGATCACCAAGAATTACACATTTCAAGTCCTCGCAGCCGCGGGCCTAAGCTATGAAATTTTATAAAGAATATTAAACAATTAATAGTTATGAAATTTTCAATAATCCAGATCCATCATCTGGCTGGGAATAAATTTAATAAGACCTCTCGGCAAAGTGCCAGCAAATATAAATTCTTTATAGAATTTCAATATATCGTCTTTATAGAATAATTTGAAAAAAATTATAAAAACATAAAATAAATACATAGTTATGTAATTTACAATAATTTAATGTAATTTATAATAATTTATGATTATGAGTTAGTTTCGAAATAAATTGTAATTTATGATTTAGTTAGTTTTGAAATAAAAATTGTAATTTATGATTTAGTTAGTTTTGAAATAAATTGTAATTTATGATTTAGTTAGTTTTGAAATAAATTGTAATTTATGATTTAATTAGTTTCTAAATAAATCGTAAACTTAAGAGAATATATATTTTCTTTTAAGAAATCACAAATTTAAATCCAGAAAAATAGAATATACACTTGTTAAACTTTAACAATCAAACTTCTTAGATATACCATCTCAGTAAATCACCTTTCTTTGAAACCAAATTGCCATGCTAACCTGCGCTCTCTTCCACAAGAACTTCAAATGAAAAGGACATTTGCAAGGAAGCGACTCTCTAAACGCTTGCGCGTAGATATTTTCATCTGACAAATGCCGCAAAAATAAAATAAATAAATCTTTATGAAATTCAGTAAATCCATCTACTATTTCAGCTTGATTGTTAAAGATATGATTCCTCGGCTCAAAGGATTTGATAAACTCCCTTTGCTGCTTAGCCGTCAGCATTAAGCCGAGTCTTACTCTCCACCCATATCCATTTGATGTGTCCTTAAATCAGTTTTAGCTCCATAATGGTGGCTATGCTCGAATTCTCGTTATCAGGGTTATTTTGCAAAGATAAAATCAATTATTTTCCTTCTATGCATTGTGCGTAGCAATGTTTATTTTTAAAAATGCCCAAGGTCACATTTTAAACTTCATGCAACTGAGCATAACCAGATGAAAAAGTTCATACTAGGTGCCACCGTAAACTAAAATAAATTTATAACTAATTTATGTCTTTACTCAGCGTTCTGTTAAAGAAATAAGTTTAGATAACCGTCATCTATAATTACTGTGTTTGGCAGCATCTTAAAATATCTTGTTATCTTTTTCAGCAATCTCGGCTGAAATATTTTACTTTTAATTTTTCTTGAAGTTTTTTGGACCAGGAAAAACAGTCCTAGCTTTGGCTTAAAAATAACTTAGTTAATGGTCAAGTAGCTAATATAGCCTCCACCAGAGTTCCGACTTTACCAATAACATGCTCATGCTTGTAATTGTGCTTTGGCAACCTGCACAGAATAGATACCCTCCATCCACCACTTCTAAGCAGAAGGTGACCGAACAGAATATTCAGAAAGCCAATTCTAAAAAACATTTGATTGAAATATTCTCCACCATTATAAAGGATGCTGTAAACAATCGGCCCATAAGAATATTCAGCCTTATTTCTGTGAACAATGCATTAGCATTGCCTCAAGCTGATGCAGCAAACTCACAACATAACAACTTTAAGTTAATCTGAAGAAGCATGGCAGAAAAAAGGACATAAATATGCACTATTTCAAGCTCAGCGAACAACCACAAACAGATGTTTCATGTTGACCCCCACTAAACAAATACAAATACCTAACAGCCATTCTATATCATATTCATATTTCAAGCTCAGCGAACAACCACAAACAGATGTTTCATGTTGACCCCACTAAACAAATACAAACACCTAACAGCCATTCTATATCATATTCATATGAACAAGAAGCAAAGGACATGGTATATGAACATACAATCATGATTCTCTAAGCTCCCATTCATCCTAATCTATGTTACAACAGAGAGCTTGACCTGTGTTCGTCTTGGGGATCTTGGAACGCTTGCATGGTGCTATCAAAATAAAAAGATATAATATTCTTACAACAATGGGAAAAGCGTCAGCAATCTCTTCACTTCATCTCTTGTTTTGTCCACATAATGAATTGGAGCGATAGAATTAGGTATGGTTGGTCAGGCATTGGATGTAGCAATAGAGGTCGTCCTTGAGGAAATGGTGGACCGAGCATCCTCATATTGCTCAACATCATCAAACTTATCCTCCACAAATACGCAGGGAGGGGTATAAGCATCCACAACTGAGGACAAGCTTGGAACTTTCTTTACATCATTGCAAGCCACCTCCATAGAAGTGATTAAAAAGGAGGTGTAAAAGCATTTTTTACAAACATAGCCAAATACCAGAGTTACAAACGGAAGTGGGATGAGCAAGGGTGAGTAAACGAATTTCTTGATTGAGAAGTACCCAATCATTGTAACCTGGGAGATGAACAAAGCTGCCAGAATCCTAGTGTGCATATGAGGCCACATACGGCCATTGCTCTCATAAGAGGGAACATACACATTAAGTGCCTGCACGAACAAAAAAAAGAAGGTTGTCAGCTTAAACAACACCTCAAACTTTTCGTTTATTTATCTGGCAGCAATGCATATGTGCTCCTCTCAAGTCTCAACCCCTTAGTTCTCTTATTATCACAAGTCTATTTCATATGGAATTTGGAGGCACCAATTCCCATTTGTTAAAAACAAGCATAGTTGAGAAAGAGAATCACCTGATTCCGAAGCACAAACCATCCCACAAGGAAGTACACGAGGGCGAAAGGAAGGATCATGGGAGCAATAACAGAATAGCATAGGGCAATGGTGATAATCAACATGTCATTTGGAACTCTGGTAGCATAACCAAAACCACCAGGAGCCCAAGCCTCTTGTACCTCTGCTTCAGTCTTACAAAGAAATCTCTTCTTGATATGGTATATCACTAGCGGCACCAAGCGAGTAAGTTCAAGCCCATAGCCTACAAAAAACCTGTTCAAAAAGACAATCCATATATAAAGGCAATTAGACATAGAGGCCTGAAGAAGAAAACCCATCTCATCAATGGAAAACCAACAACGAATTCTTTCGGAAGAGTGAGAAGTAGAAAACAGTTTCATGAAATTGGAAGTAAGGGAAGGGAAACCCGGCTTACTTGAGAGCAACAAAACTAATGAAGAAGGTAGCATTGGGAGGAAGAGAATTGCCCAGCAGCGTAATAATTGAGTTGGGTTTCTTTTCAACCTCCTTGAGGGACTCGAACAAGGTGCCACCTAATGTAACTCCCAGGAAAACGTTGAACACTATAAAGTAAAAATACTTTCCAGAGGAAGCTCTCACTGCATGGCTTTCTGAAGGAATCCCTTCAGCCTTGGAGAGAATCATGAGAATTGTAGGCAAGAATGCCAGAAAGACAAGCAGAGCAAGCTGAGGCAAGTAAGCTTCAAGGATGCTTTTAAGTGCTTTTTTATCCACAACTGATTTCAGAAAAGGCAGAATTCTTTTTAGATTATCAAGTGTTGTAAGAGCAGAGATAAAGGTGATGGGAATCATGTAGAAAACAATAGCTAGAAACACAATAATGTATACAATGTTCTCTCGAATCATCCTCTGATAGAAGGGAATGGCAAGGTTTTTCCACAGTACTTGTCGAGGCTCGGGAGCAGCCATTACAGTCCATCTATCTGAAAGCTGTGAATGCACAACCTGTGATGCAGCTGCTGCAGCAGGCCTGCTATTGAAAATTACAAAGGCTGCCGCAACCTGTTTCTCTATCAGTGTAATCTTCTGTTTTGTTTCCAGCTTCAGTGATAAATCCTTAATCTTCTCAATGTAGAAATCTATAGAGTCAACTTTTCGTCCCAAAAGTCCCAAAGTTCCCGACCTGTGCAATGGCCGTGTCCCCTCTGGTTTCGTCACTGTCTTAGACTTTTCAAATATGACTTCAGCACGAGCTAGCTTCTTTCTGTAGCCTTCTAGTTTCTTCCACACCTTGTGAGCCTGCTCACGAACATCAAAAAAGTTCAATATAAAACAAAACCCTAGCATTCTATCAGTCTTTGAGTGTTTGATTGAACTATTGAACACAGAAGACTTCCAATTTAAGCCAATAACAAGGCAAGACAACACAAAAAAACAGTTCAAATGGAAGATGGATTGGTGATCACTGATGAGGCATGCTTTTCAACCAAGCTTTTTGTCACAGGGAATGCAGTATTCCTTATCTTTGAATGACTGACCATATCCATTTACCATGTATGAGAATGAAACTGAAAGAATGCTGAAACCAAATGATATTGAAAAATGAGTCATTGAAATATGGCCAGGGCTGAATTCAATGCACAGTAGTTAAGCGGTCTGGTTCAAACTTTATCATGTATCAATAAATGCTGAGCTAAGCTGCTGAGAAGTTTTCTGTAAATTTGATTGCACTGAGATAAGCTAAGTGATCTACTTTGTGTGTGAATGTACCCTAATGTAAGGAAAAAGAAGCCAGACTTCAAAATGCTATCTCAGTCGCGCGCTCTCTCTATATATAAATAAAGATCAGAGAGGTTTTGCAACTTTTTTAAATCCCTCTCAATGCTTAATAGATCCAGGGTTAAACTTTTCATCAGTCCCACAGATGTACAGGGTCTCCTCGGAGGTAAATATTAATACTGTATCCTATCATTTGACAGTATACCTTACTTCTGCTACTGCTACTAACCCTCAAGAGGTACCGGTTCTTGCAAATTAGGAAAAGAATACATGGCCACTCTGACAAAAATTAACAATAACTTTATGATGAGAAGGTTGTCTGAAATTTCAAATACCTCTGAGATGTCGGTGACAATCAAGGATGTCTCAAATGTTTCCGGGTACATCCTCCTGAAGAAGGAGTCCACTTGTTCTTTGCGAGTTTTGCCAACTGGTACTGGAGGGATATCACGAACGAGGACTGCAAATTGTTCTGGTTTAGACTCCAATGAAGCTTGCTCCCTTGCTCTAAGTTGAAGAACATGCTTGTAGGTTTTCCAGAGAAGAATATACGTCACAAACGAAACCCAGTACGCTGCAACTGCAAATCCCCATAATCGGGTGCTCTTTGTCTGCAAGACACAAATTTTGGACCAGGCCTTAGTAATTGGATTAGAAAATTGGAAGCCAAAACAACATCAAAAGGCAAGGGCTTGCCTGATACCTGAATGTTGCCCATGGCAAGCTTGTCAAAATCATCATAACTTGCAGAAGTTTTGTTCTTTGCCCGCTCCAACACGAGTTTATAATTGATATCAGTTCTACTCAGAGGAAGAAGAACCGGTAAGCAAACTCCCGCAGATAATACCATGATTATCAATGCTGTTTTGGAACAATCCAACAACAAAAACCTCTCAGTCCCCATAAATCTAAACGCTACATTAACTGTTGTAACCGTTCTCAAGGTTATTAGAGTCTCCTTTAGTTCTTTCATCCCTTTCTACTTATGTATAATGCACAAGACTAAACACAAATAGAATTATAATTTTGAAAAACAGTTTTCCTTGGCTAGGCATCAGGGTTTTATTTACTGGTGGGCTGCAACAGGGATAGTATCCAAGCTATTTTCATATAAGTTGACATCATGCATGTTTTATCAGTCCCAAAAACATCAGGAAAAAACCACACCAACCTTTGAGATTCCACCAGTACTTATAAGGCTAGATGCTAAAATAAAAACTGCAACTGAATAGAGTGGCGGAATATTGATGTACCAGTAGAGATGAATATGAGATAAACAGCTGCATCTAGACCAGCCATAGAGATGATTTCATCTTCAGTAGCCTGCCAGGCTTTCACAATCCAGGCGAAAGGACTGCAAGATTTGGTCGATGCATCCAACCCCTTGATAATTTTATTGGGGAAATAGATTTCACGGTTCCCATGCATCCTGGACAGCCATGAGAAGGCCAAAACCAGCACAAAGAAGATTAAAAATGAAGTGCCCAGAGATGTCAGCAGTGAACTGAAATCCATGATGCAGATGATGAATCCACACTCCCTCCTTCCCTGCTCTCAATTTATTTTCTTGAACTGCCTACACTTCGCCTTCCCCTTCCCTCCTCTGCACTGTCGATCTGTGCTGGCTATCTGGGCCCAGTTAGGATGTTATCGTATCTTCATTTCCTCTATTGACAGCTGCCCCAGCGCCCTCTTTGAGATTTATGACAACTAAACATGAAATGGACTGGACTCTTTTACAGCTATCCACCAACTTGGAAAATAATATATAAAGAGAGGGAGGGGGGATGTCGAAATGACTGAATTCTGTGCAGTTTTATAGAACATAAAAAAATGTATATCCGTGTAAGATACGTGTGTAAACCGAAGGTCCGTACAAAGAAGATAACCGTTGTAGCAGAAATGTATGCGTAAAACACACGTTAAGACCGTGGGTTCCCTGGGCCGTTTGGGAGTCCAAATCCGGACCCAGATTGTGACCGAGACCTCTGACACAATTATCACCAGCCAATGCAATGCCGCCACTGAAATTTTTATTTGTCGGTTCATGGACCATTTGACTTGATGCTTTGTCCGCTGCGACGGTTGGGCAGGGAAACTTTTATTTGCTGAACTACGACTCATTTAATGCGCATTCTGAGAGTATATACAATACATATCCAACGATGTGGACACGGTTAAAAGTCGGTTGGCAAGGAAATTTTTATATATTTTATTTAGCTATGCATTTACTCTTTTGTACTTATGCATCGTTGTATATTTGTTTGTTATATACATTTAACAGTGTAGTTTAAACATTTTAAATGTTTGCTGTATTCTTTTAACCACTTTTACCCCAAATTTAGTTTGAATTTTTGTACTTATGCATGCATCGTTGTATTATATTTGTTTATATACATTTTAATTTTGTGGAATGTTTTTTAACCGTTTTTACTTGAAATCCAGTTTAAAATTTTGTAGATTTTGAAATTTTGTACTTATGTATAGTTGTATATTTAAAATATAGTTTGAAATTTATTAATTGTTGAGATTGTACCGTTCAAGTGCAATAAAGTTTTTTTTAGAGTGTTGAATATATTTAGGTACAATATTGGTTAAAAATGAATTTAATATGGAAATTATTATGCACTAAGTTATAGTTTATTGGTATATATGTTTGTGTATGTATGCAGTTTGATATTTGAAATGAGGATAAACATTCAATAATGTTTATATCATTTGTTAAAATGAGTTTTCATGGGAACTTTTATATACTCTAAGTCGATTTAATGGTTAAGAGCATCTGTTTCCTTCTAAAAAGTTACATGTTCAAATCTAGAGGGGGTAGGGTAGGGTAGGGTATGTATATCTTTGTAGACTTTACCAATAAAATTGTTGGGCGGAGGGGGTCTCATACACCAATTTGGTGTCTTACATTTTGGTCTTTTTGGGGGGATATTTTTCGAAGATATTTGCTCAAAATTTGGTGAAATCCAACAAGTAATTGTTATTTCTGTGCCCCACAGGTTTTTCAGCACGCTGAATCCATTTATGCATTTAAATATGGAATTTAAACAACAAAAAATTGTGATTTCGTGTAGATATAAGTCGTCAAATTCTCATGAAATGACCAAAACGTAGAACAGTTAGACAACGCCTTTGAAACGAGGATAGGCATTCAACAATGCACACAACATTTGTCAAAAATGGGTTCCCACGGAAACTTTTATGCACCTAGTTATAACTCATTTATTGTTGTATTTTGGTAATGTATATATGTGTGTAGTTAGATATTTGAAATGGTCGTAGTCTAATTGTTATACGTTTTGGCCCTTTTCTGGGGATATTTTCTAATTAATTTTGCCCGAAATCCAGCGAGAAATTGTTGGATATGCAAATTTGAGTGGTTAATTATGTATAATGTGAGTGCTCCAAGGGTTTTCCAGCACACTAAATCCATTTCTGCATTGAAAAATGCAATTTAAACAACATAAAATCATGATTTCATGCAAATTTATGTAGTCAGATTCCGACGAAAAAAAACAAAACGTAAAACAGTTAAACAACACTTTTAAAATGAAAATAGGCATTCAACAATTCATATAGCATTTGTAAAATATGGGTTTCCATGGGAACTTTTATGCATGAGTTATAATTCATTTATTGTTGTATTTTAGTATATAAGTATGTGTATGTAGTTGGATATTTGAAATGAGGATAGGCATTATTGTTGACTATGGGTGAATTTGGGTAAACCCATAATTGTTATTCAAAGAAAATCATACTCCTTGAAATAATTGGTTGGTGGTGGAGAAGGGGGCAAATTGAAATAATTGGCTAGTGGTTGGTCATGGTTGGTGGTGGAGAAGGGGGCAAAATTCCACTATGTCATATACATGTGGGTTTTGGACTGCTAACTTATTTATTTGATGAATTAAATATTGTTTTAAACCTTATTACAAAACAAATTTTATGCCATTTATTTAATATTTTATTCAATATAAATTTTTAAATTTATTAAATTAAAAAAAATCATATTTATTTTTAAATATAATTTTTTGAATTTATTAAATTATATATATATATTAAAAAAATGAAATTAAAAGACTTTATATTATACTCGCTCAAAACTCAAAACAATAGGGAAACCAGTAATTCCATACAAATTAAGTTTAAATAACGTGACATATATATTTGCAAAGAATGGACAAGTTAGGTTTAAATAATATGGTATATATATTTGCACAGAATGGGATATGTATTGCAGAAAATCGGACTGATAAATTAACTTTTACAGAACAGTCACCCAGTCATGTAAAACAATTCACCGTATTTATATGGAGGAGATAGGAGGAACCGCAATTGTTGATTACTATGCTAAAAAGGCGTATCAAAAAGTTTATGATGATTAAGAAGAAATCTAGTAACGACTAAAACAAAGATATTTTCATTATAAAAAACGCTGAACACAAATTTAACAACCGCAATTGTTGATTACTATGCTAAAAAGGCGTATCAAAAAGTCAAGTCTATGATGATTGAGCAGAAATCTAATAACGACTAAAATAAAGATATTTCCATTATAAAAACGCTGAATACAAGTTTAACAATTGTGGATACTTCTTCATATTTTATGGATGGTATAGATGCTAAACCGTCACCTCGAAGACTATATTTTCTTTATGAATGCATATAGAAACCCCAGTCTAGTGGACATGCCATATTTGAATCCATGTAAAAAATCATTTTGGGGGTTCTCTAGATGCATCTAATTATTCTAAAACAACCTATTATACTTTTTAACTATTTTTACATGTTTGTATGCTTGACAATATCTACAAAATTTAAGGGAATTTCATTTCAATAAAGTTGAACGAAATGTGTACTCGCCAACTAGACTTTCCCAACAGGGTACCGAGTGCCCCAAACGAAGATTGTATGCAAAAGTTGTGCCCCTGAGAAGTTGATGTATCAACTAACCACATCGGGGCCCATAAACCTTTTGGTGTTTCATCTTCTGGGGTTAGGGTTTTGGATGTTTCGGGTTTTCTCACTGATGATTTATGTTAAAGGCCTTTCCAGCCTCTTTGTAATCAACTTCTTGCGAATGAGCGTAGACGACACATCTCTCTCTTCAAAGATAAGCTACCACCATTCTAGCTAGCTTGTGTGTTTTGCATTTTACAGTCTTTGCGCTTAATTTGTTCCCTGTAGGATTTTTTTGCTCATTAATTGCTTGTATGACTAATAGAGAGTCCCCAAACACTATCACTTCTTTAATTTTTGTGTTATTGGCTATGTCGAGCCCACCCCACAGAGAGTAAACTTCCACCAAATTGTTGGTAACTCGTCCAAATCCCCAAACATAATTTGTTATTGAAGTTCCTTTAAGACTGTGAATTGTCCCCCGCTCTTGTCACCCTTAAATTTTATATTTATATTTACTAAGTATAAAAAGAATTAAAAAACAATTGTTGAATACACATTATATATATATATATATATATATATATATATATATATATGTGTCCCTTGGGGCTGCGAAGCTTTATCACTCCCATATCAGCCACTATGTGGGGAAGTATCGGGGTGAGTTTCCAGCGCGGAACTTCCACCGTGGAAAAAAAAAGTTTAACAATTGTGGATACTTCTTCATATTTTATGGATGGTATAGATGCTAAACCGTCACCTCGAAGACTATATTTTCTTTATGAATGCATATAGAAACCCCAAGTTTAACAATTATGGATACTTCTTCATATTTTATGGATGGTATAGATGCTAAACCGTCACCTCGAAGACTATATTTTCTTTATGAATGCATATAGAAACCCCAGTTTAGTGGACATGCCATATTTGAATCCATGTAAAAAATCATTTTGGGGGTTGTCTAGATGCATCTAATTATTCTAAAACAACCTATTATACTTTTTAACTATTTTTACATGTTTGTATGCTTGACAATATCTACAAAATTTAAGGGAATTTCATTTTAATAAAGTTGGCGTTTACAAGACTCAAAATAATGCATTAAAATCTCATCAGTTATGGAGTTGGCGTCTATAAGATTCACAATTGTGCACCATTCATGTTTAATTAATCAACTAAGATCGAAGAGAATAGTGTGAAAATCAAGGTTTTTTAGGAGTTAATTTTTGCCAATTCACTATTTTTGGGCGTTTCCTTCGAAAACTAAATTCACAAATTGGTGAATTTCACTAAAAATTTTCATCTATTTTTTACATAGAATATATTTATATTAATAATATTTGTTAAAATTTAATACTAAATTGTATTTTTTTATTGAATATTGTATTGAGGTATAATATTTGAATCCTTAAAAAATATCTTGGTGAAAATTAATTTCCAAGTAGATGGTGATCAAAGTGGACACTGGTGGCCACCCACCTGTTCCACTAATTCAGAATGGTTCCACATCTTGGTAGTTTTTCTACGGTTTTTCAGGCCCCAAACTTTTGGGGTTGTTTTGAGGCCCTAAACGACATTTTGTTGACGTGGCAATGCCTAGCAAGTAGTCGAAGATAGATGCTAGGTTGAACGAAATGTGTACTCGCCAACTAGACTTTCCCAATAGGGTACCGAGTGCCCCAAACGAAGATTGTATGCAAAAGTTGTGCCCCTGAGAAGTTGATGTATCAACTAACCACATCGGGGCCCATAAACCTTTTGGTGTTTCATCTTCTGGGGTTAGGGTTTTGGATGTTTCGGGTTTTCTCACTGATGATTTATGTTAAAGGCCTTTCCAGCCTCTTTGTAATCAACTTCTTGTGAATGAGCGTAGACGACACATCTCTCTCTTCAAAGATAAGCTACCACCATTCTAGCTAGCTTGTGTGTTTTGCATTTTACAGTCTTTGCGCTTAATTTGTTCCCTGTAGGATTTTTTTGCTCATTAATTGCTTGTATGACTAATAGAGAGTCCCCAAACACTATCACTTCTTTAATTTTTGTGTTATTGGCTATGTCGAGCCCACCCCACGGAGAGTAAACTTCCACCAAATTGTTGGTAACTCGTCCAAATCCCCAAACATAATTTGTTATTGAAGTTCCTTTAAGACTGTGAATTGTCCCCCGCTCTTGTCACCCTTAAATTTTATATTTATATTTACTAAGTATAAAAAAAATTAAAAAACAATTGTTGAATACATATTATATATATATATATAATGGAAACTTTGTTTTAAAAATTGAAATTAAAAGAGTCTGTGTTATACTTCATACAAATTACAAATTAGTTTTAAATAACATGGCATATATATTTGCACATAATGGACAATTTAGGTTTAAATGATATCGTATATATATTTGCACCGAATGGAATATGTATTGCACAAAAACAGACAGATAAATCCACTTTTACTGAACACTCATGTAAAATAAAACAATCCTTTGTATTTATATGGAGGAGATGAGAGGAACCGTCATTGTCGTCATTGTTGATTACTCTGAAGATTGAGAAATCTAGTAATGACTTTTTTTTCCAACAGAAAATTACTCATTATATTGATGTATAAATGTATCCTTCTCAAAATATACATATTTTGATTATAGAATTATTGGTCCATAGTCCATGCTCAAAATCATAAACTATTAGTGTACCAAAAGAACCAGAAAGTCACCAGAGATGAAAATCAGCACGTGGGCTACAAAAAGACACCAGAAAAGAAAAAACCAGCAGTTGCACGGCCCCAAAGGACCTCAAAGTGTTAACCAAACATCGCATGCCCCCAAAGGACCACAAAGTGTTAACCAAAACATTGCACGTCCCTAGTGAGGACCTCAAAGCTCTGGCCCAAAGCCTCTTCTTTCCAAGGAGGAGAGGTCAAGAGAGGCTGAAAAAAGCCGCAAACGCGTCCTTGAGGGAAAAAAACCCCAACACCCACAAAAAATGGAACCAAATCTGCAGAAATCAGCGCCAACTATGAGCAGACACGAGACAATGGAAAACAAACACCCACCGCAGCTAACCCTCGAACCACCACCACCACAACTCAAAATAGCCACCAGCACGCACCCAAAAGCGTGAGCATGAAGAGAAGAGGGGCCATATGCAGAGCTGCGTCAAGGGAAATCCTCGCGAGCTCAAAATACGTCCGAGGTCTGTGTGTGGAATGCTGCTAGAAAACCCTAGCCGCAGAGCCCTCCTCCTAGGAAAGTGTCAAAACACGATTTTGATGAATCTAGTAATGACTTGAACAAAGATATAATACGCTCTTTAACAACCAAAAAAATATGTTTATCAAGCAATAGATTTGTTAAATAAAACGAAAGTAATAGCTACAAAGCAGATGGTTTTTATCTTAGGATTATATTCCTATTTTATTTAATTGATAAAAAATATTAAAATGAAAATATTAAAGCTATATTTATTTAAAATATATGAATTTGTGATAGTTTTTTTTTAAATCAAATAGTTAATACTATTTTGATTTTTATGAAAATAATAATATTTTTGGATTACAATGTTATATTTAAATTAAGGGATTATATGTAAATTAAAAAATTTGTATCCATTCAAATCATTCCTTTTATACACAAAAGCTAAGTTTATTACATGATTCACTTCTCAGTTTCTCATATCTCAGAGCTCAAGACCCTAAATCTAATAAATATTGCCTTGACTCCTAATAATTGCAAAGTGCAAAGAGTCAACGCTTGTTTTCTTACCTCTCATTTTCTTAAGAGAGGTCTTGGAAAGTTTGAATTTCATCAATGCATAGAGCTCGGTGATAGCTTTCCAACGGCGCAAAAATCGCCTCAAACAGAGTTCGCATGCAAAAGTTATGAGTGGTCAAAGATCAAAGTCCACATGGGCAAAAAGAGTGACACATGTCACCACTGCAAGGGTGACACGTGGCACATGATTGTTGGCAGCTAACTGGGCAAGGTACAATCCAAGTGGTCCAATTATAGGTTAACATGTGTTGCACAAGTGGTCCACTCATATGATGAAAAGAGTGACACATGTCACCACTGCAAGGGTGACACATGGCACATGATTGTTGGCAGTTGACTGGGCAAGGTACAATCCAAGTGGTCCAATTATAGGTTAACATGTGTCACACAAGTGGTCCACTCATATGATGACCCGTGGCAAGGATGAGCCAATGAGAGGCCGCAACGTGGCAACCTCCCATTGGCCTATAATGGCATGGTTTATTAGAAATTATGGAATCGACAGAGGTCGAACTCGTGACCTCTATAACCTCCCAAAGATTTACACCAAGCTCTATCACCAATACACCATGCATTTGTTACTTAACATCGTATGGTTGCAAAACTACTCAAATTTGTATTAAAGTTCAATTTGGTGGAAAAAGGGTCGATGGCCTAAGTCCTTGACCCTAACATGTGGTTCATTGGATGCCATATAAACAATACCTATTATCTCATGGGGGTTGCAATGGATATGTCATTTTTAACATATGGTTTTAACCATATGACAAATTGTTCAACAAAAAACACGGGAATATATGGTATTCAGTGGGGCTTGAACCCCCCGACTTACTATATATCAACCCCATGATTTAACCAACAAGCTATACATACGGCTTGTTTAAACAAATTGTTTTCCTTATAGTTAAAGCATGCCACAAAATTCAAGAATTGGTTAGGGGCCCACGCCCTATTTAATGGGCACGTGGACCGAGGATTGTGCAACACTAATGAATGCAGAGTTTAGTCTTGTAATGCATGCCTGAGGGTACCTAAGTTATGAGGCTACATCGTAAATCATGCCAAGGGGTACCTTGACGTATTTTCGAGAATTTTATACTCATTTTGCATGATTTTTCGCCAGGAATCCAACAGAGCACTATGTTTATGCACTTGAGCAACATGTGAAAAGGTCATTGTAAAAGGCAAGTATTTGAGCATTAATAAAGAATGTCTCTATTGGAAGTGGACCCGGAGAGGTAGCCTTAAATTGGGTGAACTCCGCTTTTCCAACTTGTGTATGTGATTTCATTATTGTTGTTCATTCAAGCTTAATTATTTTGCAAGATATTTATCATTAAAGTGGATTTGGTTAGATAAGAATTATTTTGCAAGATATTTATCATTAAAGTGGATTTGGTTAGATAAGTTATTCACATGTAATTTGCATGCAGACAAGCGATCATTTTATTTCGAAGATCAAGTAGATGTTTTATGTATTAAGAGATTAATAAGCATCTAAGGATTTTTCGGATCAAGTTGGTATCAGAGCAGGTTTGACAAGTGTTTGCAAGTGAATTCTTACAAGAGCCAAAATCAAACTTGGTAAATGAAAACTTGCAATTTATAAGTCCGAAATTGGAAAAATATTTTGAAGACATAAGATGGCTTCTGAAAAGGGAGAAGAAGAAGATCATCCCATGAGTCATGAAGAGATCAGAACTACACTTCAATCATTGAAAGAAACAATAGATGAGTTAGAACGAAGAATTCAAAAGCCTGTAAGCGGAGAATCTTCAGTAAAAGGAGGAGGAGGAGGTGAAGGTGGTGGACCTTTAGAGCCCCCTTCACCATCCTCATCATCATCCTCAGTTTCCTCTGAAGTGAGTAAACATTCTTCTCGACGAAAGAAATCCTCTAAGAAGTTTGAGCATAATCTGCCATTACTAAACAATGTCAAGTTTGAATTGTCGAGCTATGATGGAGAATTGAATGCCGAGAAAGTGGCCAATTGGATCAAGCAGATAGAAGTATATTGTAGGGTTCAAAAGATTGTAGACGAGGTTTCAAGGATATAGTTATCTACTCTTCGACTCAGCGGTACTACCTTGATATGGTGGGAGAGTAAGATGCAAGTTGATCTTGTTCAAAAGGTTAAAGTAATATCTTCTTGGGATAAGTTTACTAAGGATATAAGGAAACAATTATATCCATCGGCACATACACAAACAACAATTATCGAATGGCAACATCTAAGACAGGGTAAAGGCCAGAACATTCAGGCATATACACAGGAATTCAAAAAGAAGGCATTATCACTAGGAATTCCATTGTATACTCATGAAACTCTTATAAAGTATATCGGTGGCATGCATTCATATCTTCGTCACACTATTCTAATGTTTATACCTACTAACATTGATAAGGTGTCAGTACAAGCTACATATCTAGAGGCTAGTAAGGGTAAGCATGTGAGCGAAGATAAGAAACCATTCAAGTTCGAGAAGAAAATGAAAGGTAAATGGAATAGTAAGAAATTAGCCACAGTGAAGTAAGCTGAGGGAAGGCCTACATGTTCCTGCTATAAGAAAAAGGGACATGAGGAATCACAATGTTGGAAGCTACATCCAGAATTATGACCAGCAAAATTCAAGGAAAAAGGGAAGCAAAAGATTGTTGCATCATCTCATCAGGATCTAGGGTCAGATTCTGGAGATGAATCTAAGATCATGGCTATAGGAAGCAAAGGTATATCATCTATCAATTCAAATTCTTTAGTTCAATCTGCCAAAGTGGAAAGTGATATTGATCAAAAGAAGAGAAGTGAGTTTTTTCATGTTAGAGTGATAGTCAAGCATACCAAGGTAGATACTTTATTTGACAGTGGATTTCAAGTTAATCTAATATTTGAAGCGATTGTTAATAAGTTGGGTTTGAATACGACATCTCACAAAAATCCACATCCATTAGGTTGGGTGTGTGACAATGCTAAGTTACAGGTAACGAAACAGTGTAAGATCAGATTTGCAATAACATCTAAGTTCTTTGATGAGGTCGACTTAGATGTTGTGCCTCTTGACATTTGTGGCATTGTCTTGCGTAGTCCATATCTATTTGACAAGAAGGTTGCATTCTATTGAGAAGAGAATAAATATCATCTTTTCAAGGAAGGAATTGAATATATTGTCAAAGCTCATCACATCAAAACTAATGTTTCTTTAGTGAGCACGGGGAAAATGAAGAGACTTGTGAGTACAAGTAAATATTGTGTTCTTATGATAGTGAAACAGAAAAAAATAAAATAAGACATAACAGATACTTTATTAGGTTGTGATCCAAATTATAAACATGAGTTGATCAACATCATATATAATTACAATGAGTTGTTTCAGGAACCTAAAGGGTTGCCTCCTAAAAGAGAGATTGAACATGAAATATATTTATATCAAAATGCTCCTCTTCTGAACATTGGAATGTATAGGTCATCAGTAATTGAGAATGCATAAATAAAGAAGCAAGTTTAGGAGCTACTCGATAAATGAATCATTAGACCAAGCTCCTCTTCGTGTGGTTCTCCTATTGTTTTTGTTCCGAAGAAAGATGGCATGTGGAGGATGTGTATTGATTTTTGATGATCCGGATTTTATGAGTAGAATGAAATGAATACAAATTATTAAAATATGCTTAACACAGAATAACA
>CBVK0101429421.1:0-16971 GCA_900067695.1 Picea abies
TGCGTAGATTTGTTGTTTTAGTGCACAATACTCTACTTGACTTGCGAAGCTCTGTGCTAAGAAAAGAAGCCTGATCCGAAGAAAAGAGGTAATATCTTAAATATTTGTGCTCTGATTAAGGTAAGATAAGTGGAAATTTTTTCTTCAAAAGAATGGATCTAGGTATGTTTGATATATTTTGTCCTAGTCTGAAAACTAGGGAACAACTAGAAGAAAGAAGATATGATATGAATAGATCTTATAGAACTAGTGAAAGATATGTTATTCCTATGCATAGAAAGAACTGTTGGACTAAAAAATGGATGCAGGATCCTAGAAATAATTTTTTGCAGATCCACCACTATGATCCCAGTTTGCAATATAGGAGAGGTTGGGGATCGTTCAAGAGAAAGAGAGGATTGACTCTTTGTTATAATTGTAGAAGACCGAGACATCTTGCCAAGGAATTGCCTAGTCAAGGTCCTATTTGCCTTTGTTATAGGGCTACTAGACATGAAGCTTTATATTTCCCTAGAATGATTGCTAATGTCGAAAAGATAAACATGAGACAAGATGACCATGAGGAAGTTCAAGAGACTAAGGATATGTTATAACCCCGGAAAGAATCAGAGACTATACTCTTACAGAAAAAAGAAACCCTGAATGATCATAGGGACATCAACTTATCAGAGGTCTTAAAAGAGAAGGAGTGCATAGAAACAAGAATATGATACTTTGACATAGACTGTGTCTTGGATGTAGAAACATAGGTGAATATCATAAAAGAAAGAACTTGTAAAATTTTGGGAAATCCTGCTATGGTTCCTTCATTGGTAGGAATATGATTGTTTAAAGGGAAGATGATAACCCTATGTGGAAGAATTACCTAGATACCTATGAGTTTTCATGTAAATTCGATAGAAGAAGAATTTGAAGTCATTAATTTTGTTGAGAACAACGCCCCATTTGATATTTTTCTAGGAAACAATTGGGTTGAGAAAGATCAGATACAGAGGAAACAAGAAGAGGAAGCTCTAGAATAGAAAAAGAAAGAAATAAGAGATTTCATGGCTAGGAGAATAACACACTTACTGGAAGAACATGAGGACAAGTCAAAGATACTAAGGATGAGAGACCTGGCTGTCGAAGTTGAAAGAACACAGGAAGACTTGAAACCCTTGTCCATACAGGAGAGTAGAGCACCTTCCCTAGAAATAGAAGAAGTATTACCTTCAAACCCTATGAAAGACCCTCCACAGTGAAAAGTTACTATGCCAAGAGGAGATAAGAAAAATAATGGAAAGAGGAAACCAATGACTCAAATCACATGAAAGAAAGCCAAAAAGCTCAGCAAGAAGAAAGAAAAGTTAGAAATATTGCAGGAAGTTCTAGAGAGGACTTCACAGAAGGAAGGTTTTTAGAACTAGAGCTTCGTCAGGATATCAGAACATCATAGATTAGCACTTCTCCATGACAAAGAGATATGACTGTTGGAGGCATCCTGACCATTAGAACGATGCTCCAAAACGGCTAGAAACACAGGTATTACTGGAACGTTTTCCATTGGACTGTTGGGACCACACCATAATGGATGGAATTGCATTGATTAAGGAGTTTCTTCTGATTGAAAGAGTACATTATGACGCTGTGTATTTATCTCGTTGAGTGTTGCACCGAGAACACTTCAGTAGCTCCAACAAAGAGTAGAAGAACTAGAATTACAAGCATTTCCAAGAACTCCATAGGAAGTGCAAGAACAAAGGGAAGAAACTTCCTAGAGCGCAGCCCTGAGAATCAAGGCATTGGCCTTAGAATGAAAACAACTTAGCAGTCGAAGTGCATGGACTTAGGAGTGCCTTGCAGAGGACCTTGAACTAAGGAAAATGGAGTCACAGCTCCAAGAGGCAAAGCAGTAGGTAGCAACAATGCAAACATAGATGAAGCCATTGTCCATGGTCGAGAAGATGAAAAGGTCCCAAGAACAACACATGGTTCAACAACAGGTCCATGGAATCTAGAGTAAATTCATGGAAGTGACTCAGAAGATCCAACTAGTGCAGGACGAAGCTTGCACACTTTTTGAGGAGATTGAAGGACAAGGTGCAGAACTAGAACAAGTGGTCACCACAATAGAACAACACTTCGAGGGACCTATGACAGAGAAGGTTCTTTAGGAGTTCACCGGGTAGGAGGATCTCGCAAAGAAATAGGTCAAGGTACCTCGAGCCAATCTCGAGGCCTTCGAGGCAGAGTTACCTAGATATGAGTGATTCGGGACGAGTCACAAGTGAGTGTTGGGGCCTGTTTTCCCTTGACAAATTTTTGGAGATCCTTTGTTATGTTCGACCATTTTTGGGACTTCGATAGGATGGTTGAAGGTGGAGTGCAAGGTGAAGCGGAGATCATGGGATATCGACCCCTTTTTAGGGAATTTTGGGTTTAGGGTTTATGTAACAGGTATGGGATGTTTTCCCATGGGTTTAGCCATGTTTAGGCCCCATTTGCAAAGTATAAATAGATATCTAGGCAATGTAATAAAGCAATAGTAGTTATTTTTTTTGGTTTAGTGCGGAGCTAGAGGCTTTGTGCATACTATGTGTTAATAATTGCAGAGCTAAGTGCAAGTGATTGTAAGAAGCTGGTGTGTAGACTGTGTAAGAAGGCTTTGTGTTGTGACCTCACTCGGGGAAGGAGGATCTGGCGAGTTGCACGTAGATATCCTGTCCTATGCAGAGGGGGTCTTATGGCTCTATGCATTGAATGAAGATAATAAAGATAAGAAGAGTTGGTGGACGTAGCCCCATGCTGGGGGTGAACCACATATATTTTGTGTTGTGTTTTCTTTGTGCATTATGGTTGTTATGTGAGTTATGCTTAGTGTAGAAATATATGTTAGATGCATATGATATAGTAGCTTAGTTCTTAGAGATGAATGCTAGATATGATATATTTCTATATGCTAAGTGCTTGGATGTGTTAGATATTGTTGAATACTGCATTTTTCTATAATTAGGGTTTTCTCCTGTGAAGTTGATAAGAGTTAAATATTAATCATTGTTAATTGCTAAGTGCTATGTTAAGTAATGTTATCATAGATCTGTGTCCCATATGGGTCATAGATGCTTGCGTCCTACAACCACCCCTGCCTCTACCTCAGGTGAAACTTCATCTGCTTCGCAGGTGTTTCCAAAAGGGCAGGTAGTTAGGGTTTTGTTGGTGCATTGTTGAAGCGTTGAACCCTAGGTCTGCCCCTGTGCCAACAAATATACATCCTTCTACTCAAGGAATTTATGCATAAAATTTATGGTTGGCTGTAACATTCTCCACAGGCTCATCTTAGCCTTGGTAACCAAATCTTATTACTATACAAAGGAACATACAATTGCACAGTGAAGTCAACTTCTTTATTTGAAAACGCTAGCGACAAACAATGCATATTTCCAAAACATCTATAAAAAACAACATGTTTCATTCCTCTCTTTGGTAGAGGTTTGAATAAACCTCTTAAGAATGTGGTAAGATAGGAAGTTACCCATTAAATTCCTCCAAAAATATTTTCATATGACTCGTGCATGAGACCAAGTAGGCCATGTGTTGTTGTCTTGCCTTGATACCAATTTGTAACACACCATACCCCTAAGTTCTTTTTTAAGAGGTGGGGCATCATAATATAGTTTTCCTTAACTATCTCCAATCCTCCATTCAGAGTCTCTATCATATTATTCTTGTCTAGATTCTTCCAACCACGATCTCCATGCTCAAAACTGAGCTCAGAACTGGCGGATACACCTCTCCCAAATTCCTTGGGTATTCATTAGTTGGTACCATGTGGCTTTCATGTGGATCCAACTAAATAAGCTCCATCCTGAGTTCTATGATATCCCAAAGCTTCCAAAATTCATAAATCTATGGTGGAGATTCATCCACCAACCAGTCTAATGACTGGGCTTAATCCTCAGCTAACTCATAAGCTAGCAGGGAATTTGACATTTGGCCATCAGATTTAAGTTACAGGCCTAGCCCATTCCCTTCATCTACAATCACATATGAACACAGATTATTACCAAACACCAAGACAAAATGCACCTAATTCGGTGCTTCATATCTTCAGGCTCTGGGTGTTGTCACTTCACCTCTCACCAATTCTCCCAAACTCCAAACTGTCAAATTTCTAAAATGAAGTGAGAGGGATTGACAGTCCCTTCTCCCTTTCCAGATGAATGGCCCAAAAAAAATTCAAGCTTCGGCACTTTGGGAAATTCCCAAGTACTCACAACCACAAACCTCTAAAGTACAATCCTTCAAAGTAACAAATCACCTGCCACGCATCGCCAAATGATAGATGGTTGAGATCCTCTTCGTTACTCCGAGTTTCTGGGATTTTTGAAGCACCAAGATTCAAATCCTCCACAGTGGATTTCCTATGGATTTAATTATATACTGACACACATTGTGGTTGATGGACGGTTTATATCTCCTCCAGCTCCCTACGAATTCGGGAGTCCTCGTACCTTTGTACTTCAATTCTTCCAGCGTCGGTCAGCAACAAGTTGACCAGAACCTAGATCTAAAGGTTTGAGGGTATCCACGTAGCCCCAAATATCTATGGCTTGTAACNCCCCAAATATCTATGGCTTGTAACTTCCACTCAAGGGTCCCTTGGGTCCCATTGTTAGGCCATTACTAGAGGAATATCTTTCATCCCAAGACACACTGATAAGAATACATGGCAACTGCCTCAGGTCATTGAAGTTCCTTTACCTTTCCACGGGGTCTCCATACCTAGAAACATCGTCACTTGACACGTAGGCCACCATGTTCTCTTGACATGATACACGCGTCTTCACGATCAAATGATCAATAAGGGTCCTGAAGGATCCTTAGATCCACAATCCACATTACTTCGTGACCCTGGTCTTTGGGGGGTCTTGACATTACAACATCCCCGTCCTCCCGAAGCGGTCAACACCGAGTTGACTACATTGTGGATCCGACTGTTAGGATAGCTCCTAAGAATCCTTAGATCTACAACAAAGATTTCCTTTGATAATTCATGGATTCACCTTCTATACAACGAATATACCCAATTCGTCGAATCCACAAAGTCTGAAGGGATCAAAGGATTAAAATTTGTGTCCCTTCTTTAGATCCGATGCTCGTGAGGAGCTTCGGCTCCCCCCGATCTAATATCATCCATTTGTCTTCCAAACAAAAGGATCTTCCCTTTTGGGGATTTATTCTCGCTATCCTTTATGATCTCTTTCAGCTCTAAAACACTTAGGTATTTTGCGCTAGTTCTCCTAAACTTAACACTTAGAGAAATATTTCGTGCACCCCTTGCACTCATTTATCAACTCTAGAAATTAAGAGATTCTCGGTCTTTGTGCGCATCACTGAGAATCTGTGCATACATTCACTACCTCTCCTAATCTTAACATAATCATTCCTTAAGAACGACTGGGAGTGTCAGCATGCACATGTGAGGCTATGCCCAAGGTCAACAAACTCATAATTCATTTATTTTAATTTGAGCCACCACAAGGCTTAGGCTTTTACGTGTACAAGCTAGATAATTCCTTATTTTTGTAAATACACAATAAGGTAGAATTAAAGGGATATAGTATAACCATTAAGAAAACATGCACATCCATGCAACATTCATAGGATATCCAACTTTAATCTACAGTTACAGTTCAATTACATAGGATATGAGAATACTTAGATTTTACAGCTTGTGACCAACTAACTGACAATGGGTGTGTGCCTTTCCACCCAACCATAGGCTCAGAGGCATTCATTCTTAGCGCTCTGGACACCCCCATGTCAAGCCATGATATCACCAGGGAATTTATGCCAATTCTCAATGATCCTTTCTCTTTCACATCTTCTGCGAGTTTTATCAGATGTTTCCTCAGCATCAAGCTCACGACCTTCTACTCAAGTATCATTCTCTGCAAAATCTCAGATATCTCTTTCTCTGTCACAACCTCGACGAGGTTTATTAGATGCTTCCTCAGCATCAAGCACACAACCTTCAGATTGTTCTTAGTTGGAGAGCTTCTTGCATTCTCCAATATTCTCTTTATTCTCTTATGTGCCTTGCACACACATCCCTCTTATCTTGTTCCTTCTATCAGAAAGAAAACTTTGGTTAGTCTGGATCTGCAGAACCTTGTGGTACTTTGGGATGACATTCCATTGCTATACCATGCTTCCATTCATGGGGGTGGTTCATGGTTCAACCACCGGTCCTTTCTTCATTAACTGATTTCTCACCTTGGGATTCGTAGGAGGTTTGTTATCCTCATCAAAGAGGAATTTATGTTCATTCGACATAACAAACCCTCTCTTATAGTTTTCACATTCTTTCCTCTAGTGATATCATGGCGAGTACTTTCAAGGCTTCACCCCCACAGTCAGTTTTTTGGATATTTAAACGATAATACATTTACACTGTTCCCATGCCACAACATGATAATCCTAATTAATGATTAATTACAAGTTGGGGGAAACAGGGGTGTTACAGACAAAATAATGGAGAATTTTCCCACATCATTCAATGTCTGTCGATAACAGTAGTCATGTCTTCATCAAGTAGCCACTTTGGAAGAACCTCTCCTTTCAAGGTACAAGTCAATTTTTATATTCCTATATTTGAAGGTCAAATAGATGTGGATGCTCTAGAAAATGGCTAAATCTGCTAGAAGGTTATTTCTCTATTCACATTTTTTCTGGTAGGGAAAATATCACCTCCGCACTCCTTAAGGGTCTCCCCCATATAAAACATTGGTGGGAAACATACTGGGAGAAAATTTCCATACTGGGAGAAAATTTCCATAGAGGAGTCTAGAATATATGGGGCTGAGCCCACTTAAGATTTTTTGTTGATGCGGTCAAGCAACAATATCACCCTGTTGGTAACTATGACAACTAGTACATGAGATGGACCACAGTGCAACAAGATAGGGGAAAAATAGTGCTGGAGTTCACAAATAATTTCCATACCTTGCGCACCAAGTTGGGTATTAAATACTATGAGTGACATTTGGCTCTGAAATAATGCGGGGCTCTATATCATTACATCCAAACTGAAATGGATTTCCTAGACATCTCATCAATGGGAGCTTCCTATCGATATGTTGTCAAAATTAAGAAAAAATTTAGACACTAGAACAAAGGGGGTTTTAGGTCTGCAAATAGGAAACAACCAAAGTATGATCAAGATGACCCTAACAAATAACATCCCTAAAACTAGTCCAAATGCTAGAAAAAGAAGGGTCAAAAAAAGATGAAAGACACTGGAAAGTGTTCCACTTCCACAAAATCCCCTAGAAAAACACCGATGAATGTCTCTCAAAACTGTAATTGGTGGCTGAGATCAAACAAAAAGAATTGAACCCAGATTCTAAATCTGATTAAGAAAATACTAGTAGAAGAGAGATCATTGACGTAGACCCCACTACTATTGTCACAACTGCAACATTTCAACCAGAAGAACCATCAGATCCTGAAGAAGGGGAGTGCCTCTTCCATTCACATATGTAGGTAAAGGGGACACATTACATCTTATTGTTGATAGTAGAAGCTAGAAGAACATGATCTCAGCAAAGGTCATCAAACTATTGGGATTGTTTATAACACCACACCCGCAACCATACAACATCAGGTGGATTTTCCAAGGATGACATTTCTATGTCATCCAACAATGTTGATTGTCATATGACATCCAACCGTTCAAGGATAAGGTATTATGTGATGTTTCCCCATTGGATGTCTGTGATGTTATTTTGGTCCAACCTTATATATGGAAACGTCATGTTTTTTATGAGTCTTGACCCCGTAGTGTCATTGTTGCTTTGGGGGGTTAGCTCTACATGACACCATAGGTAGTTCTGACTATTGTTCCACCAAAACAGTGTCACAACTTAATCTCTTATACTACAAAATTTAGCCTCTTCACAATCTTTTCAAAATGTGAACATAAGGACACTGCAACCACTGCATCCTTGGCCCAAGACCTTTCTATCCAACATAAATAGACTGTAGAAGATAAAGAAGATATTTTTTCTTCACCTAAAATAGTACCTACACACTGCCTAGTCAAGCCAAGATACAACAGGTTGGTTGAACAAATTCAACCCCACCAGCAATAGGTTCATGATAATCTTAAACAAGCTAAGTAGCACAACTTCTGTAGTAAGACAAGCAACTCACCAAGGTTCAAATTCAACAAACACTTTCCCCTCTCCCCCAAGAAATCAATGCAATGGAGACCATTTATTCCTAATGAGGTAGGATTTATGTAGGTGGATATCGATGACCACCCATCTATTCCAATTAGCTCAAAATTGTTTGTTGGAAACTTACTAATTTTAACAGTTTTTTCGGTTCCTAAACTTCTAGGGCCATTTTGAGGGAGTAAAGGATGAATTTTTACGATTGGGAACCTAAATTATATAAAAAATATTTGATTGAGCTCCCAAAATGAATCTCCTCATCAATACCTTTCCAACGAGATATTGTGTGCCCCAAACAAAGATTGCATGCCAAAGTTACGCCCCCATGAAGTTCATACACCAAACTACCAAAACGAGGTCCACAGAACTGTTGTCTTTTCATCTTTGAGGGTTAGGGTTTTGGATTTTATTTATGTTAAAAATGACTTTGGAGCCTCATTGTAACAATCACCTTTTTTCAAATGAGCATAACCATCACATATCTTCTCAGAGATAAGCTTCCACCATTCTAACAAGTTCATTCACTTTGTATTTTACAGTTATGTACATTTCACTCATTAATAGAAATTGTGCATTACTCTATCTCTGTGTTTATTGTTATATATCTTCCATATATTTGTTATATTATTGGATATCCTATATATCTCTATACATTTCTTTATTATATCTTCGCTCTCATTTCGTGTCGAAAATAATCTGGATCAGTGGTATTAGACTAGGATGCTCTTGATTGTTTTTTAATGAATGTCCCTAAAGAGGTTTGAGTATAAAGAGTTGGGTATCAAGTTTGTCTTGAGTAAAATCTCTCTCGCACACCCAAGAAACCCTCCATGGTGGAAGAAAATAAAAACGATGGAGCAGAAGATTCTATCAATCTATTGCTTGAGTAATCTCTCATGTGATAGAGCGTTGAAATGATGGACATTTTTTCCCACATCCTTCAATGCATGCCGATAAAAACATTCACATATTCATCAAGTGACCACTTGGAAACACCTCTCCTTTAAAGGTACAAGTCGATTTTGATATTCTCATATTTGAAGGTCAGATAGATGCGGATGCCCTAGAAAAATGGTTAAATATCCTAAAAGGTTATTTAACTATTCATAATTTTTCCCACAGGTAAAATATCACCTTCACACTCCTTAAGGCTAGGAAAATTCCCCTATGAACAGGTGAATATCCTATTTTATTATATACCCCTAATACCAATACAAAAACATGAAAATGGGCACCAACATCCCTTTGAGATTTTCTTAACTAGTTGAAAAGAGAGAGAGGGAGAAAGGGTGTGATGCACCTATTTCCAGTTTTTTTCCTCGCTTCTCCAATTTGAGCTTGATATACAAACTTGTTCACACAGCTTGATACCTACAAACCACAGACAACAAATAGACACAAGGAAACTCCTACTCTAGCATACTAGACTAAAAAAAATCATCTACAGTAGACAAGCATATGTAAAGATACATAAACTAGAAGGAAATAGGTCAAGCATATATTAATGAGAACATTAAAAAGACACTTACAATTTGTATATGCAGTTGTAGCATCCTCTCCAAGTAATCCTCATCCATCCCTTGCATGATTCTCCCAATATCATAAGTTTTATATCCAAAAGATTCCTCCCAATATCATAAGTTTGATACCTCTAATCTACTCTATATTTTTTCTCCATGGAAATCCCCCATTATATAGGATTTGGAGGCTTAACCACCATGGAGAGGATCACTCATCAGATCCACTAAAATTTGATCTCCAAGATATTTAGGGAGAAAATATCTCTTAAGGATTTTAGGGAGGAAATATCTCTCAAGGATTTTAAGGAGGAAATATTTCAACCATCCATGAGATCCTCAACCTCCTCTAAAAAATAAGAAACCGAATGTGAGGTTGATTCTCAAACTAAATTAATTTCCTTTTCATGAATATTGATAATTAATTCATGTGCACATAATATTTTGACCTTCATATAATATATTTCTCCTCCACATTGACTAGGGATTGTGAGATATGTTATTTCATGGTGTCGAGGTGTATGCGACACTTAGCAAGGTGCATATGACACTTTTACGACACTTGCGACACTTAGGGCGAGGTACCTAGGTGTGGAAATTCCATGTGTAACACTCATAACCACATGACCTTTGACATGATGGCACCACTAAATTCGATGCTAAAACTCATAATTACACTCCATTATGGAGATAAGAAGGTTTGCAGCGATTTGACAAGATCGGTACAGTGCTACGAAATATTAGAACTTTTGCAACGACATTATGAAGATTGTTGATGTGAATTTGATCAGACTAGTGTCCTTCTCAGGTTACCAACAAAAGGTACCATGTAGTCTAGAGCGCTGGCATTTTCATCTCCTCCAAAGAGAAGAAGTCTCACCTGAAGCGTTGCTGAGACAGATAGATAGGGAAGGGTAGGGAAAATACTAAAGAGGATCCATAGATCATTTATAACTCATTCTTGTTCTTGTGCAAGAGACAACATCGGATCTAAAACATCTAACCGCAATAATTGAACCTACTTATGTTATGAACAACGATTAACCATAGAGCCATCAATAAAAACTCATAAACCATAAAGGAACAATGTAATGCATAAGTAAACATACAAAGACACATCATATTTTGAAAATTTGGTTCTCCTTCATATTAGCTCCAGGATATTTCCTTCATTATAGACTCATATTTACATAGAAAGGTTCAGTACAAACTCTGGCTTGTCTCTTCTCAACTTACAACAAGTTTCAACACTAATCCCAAAACCTTGGGTGAATCTGATAGACATGAATCAACTTAACTCTAATCTAACCAATCAACTGAACGAAAAACAATAACAACACCAACCCTTTTACAATTATATTCAGCCCTATATATAGCTGGGTTGTGTCTTCCTTCTTATCTTGCCTGATTTCTTGTTCTGTTGCAACTGTTTGTTGCTTAGTTGGCATTGCGTTGACTTCTGCAACTATTTTCTATTGCTCTTTCTCCCAGCCTCTGATGAAGTTTGCACAACTCATTCTTGGTCAAAACTTGTGTAGTTTCTTCCCAAAAATGAAGGACCCAACAGGATCTGACCACAATCCTTGACTTGTCCTCGAGTCAAGCATTTGGTTCTTTCACATCCTTCAAGAGAAACTGTTGTTTTCCCTTGTCCGGATTTTCTTCTTCTTTGGGCTCTTCTGTTTGTTGCTTTTCTTCCTTTGCCTCCTCAAATGAAGGGCCCAATTATGGTACCGATTCTAAAGCTCGGTGTTTTACTTTGTGAAATCTTTCAACCTTGTCCTACCATTTTCGGGCGAGGAGTGATGCCTTTGCAAGAAACTGTTGTGTTGTCCCCATCATCTTTAATGACTGTCATTAATGGAATTTCTCATGCTTGAGGTTTTGTACTACTGAATGGTCATCTCTGTATCAATCAACACTTAAACAAAACAAATGAACTATGTGTTATGGCGCAACGCTGTGCACATGGACATTATTAACTGAATTTACAAAATTTCATAAATAAAATGAAACTCAAATCTAGCTATTGTACAAGCTCCGTCGGACTGGAGTGATTTTCCTTATTATTAGTTTTGAGATAGGTAGGGCTTTAGGTGAGCGCCATTCACCCATATCGATTGTAGCACACCATCCAGTTATGTGAGTCAGACTACTCTTGATGGTCGGATCTTTGCAACTAGGAAGGGTCCCAACTAGTGCATACATAGTTTGCCAGGATGCTTCTGGTTTCGACTATCATAGAGTAACACCTTGTCCCCTTGTGTAAATACCTTGGTCTTAATGTGTCAGTCGTTCCAATATTTTTGTCTTTCCTTTTCAACCAACCGATGGAAGTCTGCTAGAAATCTGGTTTCTTCGAGTTCTTGTAGCTTTGCAGGTCTCTGTGCCACTAATTCTCTATCTATCATACATGTGGCTTGTGAAATATACAGACTTGGAGTGATGAAATCTGTGGGCACCACTGCCTATTTTTTGTAAATAAGCTAGAACAATGTAAATCTATGGAGTTTCTTTGTGGTTGTCCTATAGGCCCATAGTACCACTGGAACTCTATCATCCTAGTCCTCTCGGTTTGCACAATAGACCTTTGTTAGTCCCTTTTCTAGCATTTTGTTGAAGTCTTCGACTATTACGTTGGCCTGTGGTTGGTATGGACTGCTCTTGTGATGTTGAATCATAAGTTCTACTATAAGTGTTGCTATAATGTTGCTAATGAAGTGAGTTCCCTGATCGTTGGTTAGGCTCCTGGGACATCCAAAGTGAGTAATGATATTTTCGAAAATGAACCTGGCAGTAGTATCTATCGAATAGTCTTGATCTGTTGTTGCTTCTGCCCAATGAGTAAGCTAGATTGTTATGGTAATTATGTACCTTGCCTTTGAATGTTTAGCTATGGGGTCGATTGGCCCAATGAAGTCAACTGCCCATTTCTCAAATTCCTGTAGCACTCTAACGGGTTGTAATGGAAGTTCATCTCAGTGTGACGGCTTGCCCACTCTTTGACAAACATCACACAACCTAGCATATTCTTTTGCATGTTTGAAAATGTTTCCCACCATAGTCCTGCCTGTAGAACTTTCTATGTTGTTTCCTTTCCTCCTACATGTCCTCCTGCAATTCCACTATGGAATTCTCATAGTATATCCTACCTTTCATGATCTAGGAAACATAATCTGAGGATGATGTCTAGTCCTAGTTTATACAATTTCCCAATGATCAACTGATAATTTGCTGCTTTCTCGACCATATGGAGTTTTTGGGTTGCGGAATATGTTTCGAGACAGGCCTCTGTACTGAGAAATATTGCTATGTCCTCCAGATATTATGGTATGGCCTCGATCCTGAACAAATCTACATTTGGGAGATGGTCATCCATTTCTCTGCCACTTTCTCCTGAGTCTAGTTTGGATAGATGGTCAGGTCTGGCATTGCATCGTCCTGGCTTGATGATGACTTCAATGGAAAATTTCTGAAATAACAACAACCATCTGCAAATTATCCCTTCCAACAAAGGTTTGTTAACTAGGTATTTTAATGTTGAATGATCAATAAAGAATTTGAAATGAGACCCCAATAAATAATGTCTAAATTTATGTAAAGCGTAGATCATGGCTAATCCTTCCCGTTCTATCGTTGTGTAGTTGTGTTCTTCTTGTGACAACTTCCAGCTCACAAAGTAGATAGGGTGATCCATAGCTCCATCTCCAGGTTGCATTAAGATAGCTCCTAAGGCAATTTCTGAAGCATCTACATGGACATGAAATTTCTTATCCTAATTTGGCAATATCACGATCGGTGCTGTAATGAGATTCTCCTTAAGTGTCGCAAATGATTTATCAAATTTGGGAGTCCATTGGAATGATTCAGTCTTTTTCAGGAGGTTTTCCAAAGGTGCAGTAATGTTAGCATATCTCCGAATGAACCTGCGATAGTATCCTGTATGTCCTAGTGTGGAGCGCAACTATTTAATACTCGTAGTTGGCATTATATGCGCAATTACCACAACTTTCGCTGGGTCTACCAATACTCCTCCTCGACAGACTATGTGGCCCAACATATTTCCATGTGGCACACATAAGATACATTTCCTGAGGTTTAATGAGATACGTAACTTATGGTATGGATTGGATCTTTACCATACCCCAAAATATTCCTAAAATTCTTACCTGGGATCACTAAAAGTATGGGAGGTACCTTCAAAGACCTCCCCATTCACATTGGAAACTAGCTGTAAAATATCTTTCCATCCTCCTATAAATAGAGGATCATGGTATGCAAAGAAAGAACAAATCCATAACATTGTTGTGTTTTTAAAATTCTCTTGGAGAAATCCATCTTTCCCTTGTGCCATAGATTGAGCAAGTGTAGCATTTTGCAGGATTTAAACCTCTTGTGAAGCTAAGCCTTGGGAATTTTTCATCATTGTAAACTCACCATTGGAGATTGATAGCTCTAGTGTTTCAGGGATCAAAGAGTCCTCCCTTAGGAGGAATAGGGGATTCATAGTCCTATATTTCTTCTCTTGGTTCTCTCAATTCAAAGATTCAACTCGATTGGGTAACCATTCCAAGTGTTCAATTTCATGCATCATTTGCTTATAGTTTTTTAGTTTAGCTTCCTTTTTGTTGACTTTCCTATCTTTCTTTGTATTTTTTTTTCCAATTTGTAGATTCACTAACTTGCAAACCAATATTCTATTCTACTTTGTTGTCTTGCCAAGGTAGTTAAGGGACTCTATTTTTCTCACTCTTGTGACAAAAAAACCCAAACAAAAGTCTTGAAAAATTGCTATCCACTTGGCATACATTCCCCCTATTATCCATCAAGTCATGATATACTACATGGGGTTATAATATGAAATAATAATTTTTCTTCATAGAATTATATAGCTTAAAATTCTTTGCACATGATGAACCATTGTAACATCTTGACTATAATCCCTAGTTTAATTAATGCTTGTGTAGATATAATATGTGGCTACTTCCAAAGCGATGTAATATGCAAATTGTATTTCTAGGTTTTAATGATAAAATGTGATGCCAACTGATCAGGGGACATGGAAAAGAGATGGGGGATAAATTAATCCACAAGAGAGGGGAGTGTCTAGGATAATTTCCAAGAGGGGTTCAAGGGGGAATTACCCATGTATATTAGTTCAACCCATTTTCCTAAATTTTCTATTGGTGTATGAAATTCCTAAATTCAAATTGAGGGTTCCGAAAGACAATCATTGAATACATGTAGGAGGGTGGGTGTGAGTAATCACATCCCAAAGTTATTGGGAATATGGTGGTTGAGTACAATAATCTTGGGGAAGAGTGTGAGTCAAGAAAGGAAAGCCAAAGAGAGTAAATTCATATGGTTTGGGACAATAATTGGGGAGAGGGAGTTTTTGTGCATGAGGAGTAAGTAGAGAGAAAGAAAGAGATATTGGATCTGGTGCATCCATGGAGGAGAATTATAGAGAAATATGAAGTGTATTTGGAGAATATTTGGAGTTGGAATGTTAAGAGCCAGGTTGTCAGGCATGAAGAGTGAAATCCTAGGAGATTTGAACTGTAACAACAAGTGTTTGATGTTGGTTTATTTGTAGTTTTCTTAGCATCAGGTTCGCTTGAGTTCCCAACTAAGAGATTCATGGTTACCTGTGCTAGAGAGACCCTGATAAATGAATGGGATGCTCGAGGGAATGAGATCAGTGAAGGGGTTGTTGGCATGTTTACAGGAACAATGTTCTTGTCACTGATGGCAAGAACAACAACGAAGATAGTATGTTTACAGGAAAGAAAAGAAGTAATGAGGAAAGCAACAATGATGGAAAACAGGGAAAGTATAAGTTCAGGATAAGAAGCAAACAGTATGGAAATCAAAGCTCAGAAGGAATAGAGTGACTATGCAGTGATCAAATCTCAGAAAGAAGAGTAAGATTAGGAGGAGGAGTGAACAATATGCAGAGATCAAAGCTTAGAAGACATAGCTCTTTGCGCTTTCCAGAAGTGCAGTTGAGGTCCAAGAGAAGGACTCGGAGGAGGAGAGAAGTTTGAGACCTTTGAACACTTAGAAAATATTCTAAGTTAGAGAGATCAGAAATATCAAGAGGAAGAATGACAGTGGTCGTTGGATCAACAATCCTAAATACTCGATGACTATTAGATCAACACCCAATGGTCAGAGGAAGCGCAGAGGAGAAGTACATATCTGATCTGTTGGATCTGAGCACCGAGGATCAATAGTTGTTGTATCCAGAAATAAATGCATGAAGGTTAAGCCTTTGGACGAGCATAGGAGAGAAAACTTGTCAAAATCCCAAAGTCGTGAAGTAAGAAGGGGCCATCCATTGTCAAGGCTGACAGGTGGCACACGATCCTCAACTTCAGAGAAAATCACTTTGAGGATTTTTTAGTTTGAGACTAGAAAAACCCGAAGTCCAGAGTGCTAGAGAGTCAGAGTAAACGACAACTATCAGATCATTTTGAAGTGGAAGTACATGATAAGTCAGCAAAGCTGCATCATAGAAAGATCGAGCCGTCAATCTAAGTTTATGATCGACGAACAACATTCACTTTGGATCTAAAGACATAAGGAGGTTACACTCTGGAGATATTGAGATTTGAAATTCCAAAAATGCAAAATTTTTTCAAACGTTGGATCATTCCAAGTGGAAGTATAGGATACACTAGAAGAGCTACATTGCAGAAAGATTGAGATGTTGATCTAATATTCTGATCAATGAACATGATTCACTTCGGATATAAAGATTTGAGGAGGTTACGCTCCAGAAATTTTGGTATTGGGAAAACCCGAAGCCTGGAAATCCGAAATGAATAAGGACCATCGGATTTGGAGAACGTAGGAGGACCATTGGATCAGTGTTGCTGGTCAGCTGATCAGGGGATCAAATTTTGCTCAAAAATTCAAAGCGATCGGAATCGATTCAAATCGAATGAGAGCGCAGGCCTCGTCATTGCAAACCCAACACAACTCGTTTCGTCTCAAACGGACGTCAGGAGCGAGAGATATTGCAATCTATTCATAAAGTCAAACAGGCAAAAAAAAGAAGAAGGACGCTAACTATACAGTTTGTACAGTCCGTATAGTCTGACGTGGCAGGTTCGTACGACCGTACGATGATGTGTTAGGTGGTGACATGGTAGAGGCTGACTGGCAGGTGTGGTCGAATGATTGTTTGACACGTGTCCTTTGGTGGCTAATGGTATGTTGACACGTGGCCCAAT